>JACDJE010000193.1:0-31942 GCA_016647715.1 Pavo muticus | reverse complement strand
TAACAACTCAGTGCTCAGGATTGGTGTTACCTTGGGCACCCGGAAACCAGCCAAGACTGTGTCCTTCACCGTCTGTCTCGGCACGTTGAAAGGGATGATGTTGCCTTTCCTCTGCACTTCATGGATGACGGCGTTGGTGTAGGGCATGTTGTCCCTGTCCTCCAGGGCTGGCTGCCGTGTCTGCCCAATGACAGCATCGATCTCAGCTTGCACACGGGCTGTTTGGAAAGAGCGATGATCAGCTATGGTGCAGCAAAGCCATGGATCCCCTGGGGACACTATGAACTTCTTCCTAAGCAAGTCTTCAAAGGACCATCCCAGGTCAATCATGTGCCACCAGGAGACTCATGGTACCTCTCTGCATGTTCATCACTACAGACACTAAATGGGTCCTATGATCTCTTCAAAGCCTCTTCCGCTTCTGCTTTAAATCCCTCTGGGATCTCCAGTGCTTGTGGGGGAAGTGCCTGTGTTTGGTTCTTGGTCCCAAATTAAAGCATTACAGAATTACCAGGGAAAGTTTTAAAACATCTTAGACGTGTGCCTGAATACAGAGGAAAGCATTTGTTCCTCATCTGTGTGAGTACAGGGGGATTCCTGTTTTTCCTTTCAGCCAAAAGGAGTCTTTCGCCAAGCTTTAAAAACAGGAAATGCACAGCTCTGTTGCTACTTGTACCTTGAATTTCTGGATACACTGCCATAAACAGCAGGGCCCAGCGGATGGTTGTGGAGGTGGTCTCAGTCCCAGCAAACAGCAGGTCAAGAGCACACGCCACCAGGTTTTCCTCATGGAATTCCCTGCCATTGGGCTTCAGAAAATCAAGTGTTAGTGCCACATGAATATCGAGGACTTCCTCAACACTCCACACAGTTCTGCCCCAGGAGTTTTGCTAGAAGCTGTATCCTCATCCCTCCAATGGATTCCCCATACCTGATGTCCATCCTGAGCTCACAAATGGACACACCAGCAGTTCAGGTAAGAATCTGGTTTGTTTCTCATCCCTCCTGATCTCCAGTCCCCACTGTGGAAGGGTTTGCTCCACATTGCTGACCTTGGCCATCTCCTGCAGGTAGCTGTCTATGAAGTCTCGGCTCTCTGAGGGGTTCAGGTCTTCCTTATGTTTGCTGATCTTCTTGCACACAAAATCTTTCATGAGCCTCCAGTTTTTAAATATGGTTTGGTGGGATCCAGGAAAGTACTTTATTATGGAGGGGAAAGCATTGTACAGCTTTGGACAGAAAACGAGAAGAGCAAATTGAATTAAGGACTGAAAACCCCTCCTGTTTTCAGGACTTGAAAAACCTGCAAAGCCACCGACCTACAACGCTGGAGTTGATGGAATTAACTTATCTATCTCCAGAGTAGCATGACTAAGGATTGGTATCTCCATTTCACAATGGAGTGACTAGTGCTTTCCTCAGGCACAGCAGTGAGCTCGGCACTCAGTGGTTAGGAGCAGTGATGTGGGGGGAAAGAGAGCAATGTGAGCATTGCATAGCTTGAAAATATGGCTGAAAGAAACTACTGACTGATGTACACTGTGTGGGGAATGGCAACAACATCCTTGATTTGTTCAGTGTTGCTCCTTCCCAAAACCTCTCCTAGAGAGATTTTGGGGGTCTACAGTATAAAAAGGATATAGAACTATCAGTGAGTGTTCAAAGGAGTGCTGTGTCAGTGCTGAAGTATCTACAAGTCAAGGTGTATGAGGATCAGATGAGGTCCCTTGGTTTGTTCATCATTAGGAGGAGTGCTGTACCTGGCTCATTATTTTCTCATGGAGGGTAACAGTCTCATCCATCAGCCGCAGCAAGTTTTGAAAGTCCTCATCATGGTATTCAAACCGATTGCCAAAGGTGACAGAGCAGATGATGTTTGAAACAGCATTGTTGATTTTAAGGTGAGGGTTGAAAGGATTTCCTGGAGAAGGAAAAGCAAACAATCAATTTTCTACCCATGTCCACAGAAAAGGAGAAGAAAGCACCTTCATAGTGGGAAAATAGTGAACAAGTGAAATGAAGCACCTTCTTGGGGATGGTTGTTTTCTTTGGAAAGGAAGATGTGAAATGGTTGCAGAAGACCAAACACTATTGGAATTAACTTGGAACATTTGTGTCAGCAGGCCCAAGGAATGCTCTAAAAGTTTCAAACGGAGTGATAAACCAAAGGCTGGCAAAGAATAATGCTCTGGGTGTAACCTAGCTGCATCCATCAGTTAATCTGAGGGCAAAACACCTGTAGAAGGAATCTGGAAGGCTGGCATTTTGCTAACATTCCCTGTGACACAAGGTATTTTTCAGCAGGCATTAGCATGGTGGAAATTAAAATTGTCTAAGCTGGATTCTGCCTTAGGCACAACTGCTGAGGGAAGTGGTCCTCACCCTGCTCATCCCTGAACGCATCCGTCAGGAATCGGCACTCCTCCTGTATCCGCTCCTCCAGGCTCCTCTTCCCCAGGCCAAAGTTTCGGAGGGTGGTCAAGGTGAACCTTCTCTGCTGCTTCCACAGGGGCCCGTTAGAAAAGACCAGCCCTGGCAGAAGCATTCCATAGTGAGCCAAGACAGATGCCCTCAGTAAGAGGAATAAGCAGGAGGTTATCTGCCTTGATAAAGGAGGCTCAGCCACACTGGTGACTCTGCTCAGTGAGAATGCAAAGCCACAGCATTGCCTTCTGGCACGTTTCATTGGTCAACACTTTGACTGTCTGTTTCAGATCTGTGTCTCCACAGATAACTCACCCAACTTGCTGAAGAGTTGTGCATTCACAGGATATTCTGGGCGATCCATGAAGTTCTCTCCCTGGGTCACAAGGGCTTCCTTGATCAGTGGCAGCCCATTTACGACCACAAATGACACGCTGCCCACTTGTGTGCTGAAGATGTCTCCGTATTTTTCAATAGACTGGGGATGAGGTAAAGAAATAAAAAAGGATTGATTTGCAATGAAGTTTCTGCTGGCAGAGGGAAAGCCCTGGTATCCTGCACTCACAGTGAGGAAGAGTTTCACTTGCACTGGTACAGGAAGAAAACCTGAGAGAAGCGGTAGAGTAATTGCACAAGTTTTGGCCTGATTGCTTGCAGTCTTTTTCTTGATTTCTTCTATCAGTGTTCTGAAGTTGGGGTAAAACCCTGCAGGCTGCATTTTCCAGGCTTTGCAAGACTCAGCTGAGCAAAGCTTTTCGTGATGTTGTTTAACTCCTTTCACAGAAGCCCTTCCCATTAGAGCCACCTACTGCTGCAGTCAAAACCATGGTGTTGTGCCATGGCCTTTGCCCAAGTGATGTGGCTCTGTATTTCAAGACAAACATCATCCACGTTGCCTTCTGATCCCAGGGCAAACTACAGCCCACCCCCTGAGAGCCCTCTGTGGACCGTGGAGTTCGAATATTTTTGAGTTTGCATTGCGAGGGTTGGACCCCTCCGCAGGTAAAAAAATCCCCTTACCTTCAGTGTCGCAGCCACAGGGTCTTTGGCAATGATAAACTGCATGTTTCCCAGAAATGGCAGGGCAAAAGGACTGGGGGGGAAGTCCTTCGGCTTTCTCCTCTTCATGTAGTCAGAGATGAGCAGGAAGACAAAGAGGAAGACGAAGAGCATCTGCAGGGAGATGCTGTCCCAGAGGAAGCGCAGCATGGTGCGGCTGCAGCTGTGGGCACAAACGCAGAGGGGCTCGGGCTGGCCTGGCCTCGGGGCTGCCTTTGGGCTGCTGCTTCCTCAGCCTTAGCCACACCTGTTTGCTAAAGCCCTTCTCGATGCAACCCACGCATCTCTCATCTCGTCAGCAACAGCCCACCCTCAGCGCACCGGCAGCTCGCCGCTCCGCTCCCATCTCCCACCGCTGCCTTCCAACAGCCCGCCAGCTCCCGCACGTCCCTCACCGTGACGGTCCCCGCTCGCAACCGCTGCCTTCCCGCCGCGCACAGCCGCACACACAGCCGGGCCACAAGGGACGCGAGACAGATAAGGCTGCGCGGCGCTCCCACAGAGCCTCTGACTCACGGGCCGAGGGTCCGCTGCCACGGGGCGGTGCTGGCAGGGCGCAGACGGCGCTGAGCGCTGCGGAGAGACGAGCGCGTCCTGCCCCGGCGGTGACACCGGCCCCGCTCCCGGCCCTCCTGCCGTCCCTTCCCTTCCCTTCTCCTTCGATGATCAATGTTGCCGGGCGCGCTGCTTTGCTGCCGCCTGAGAACTGCCGCGTTCCCGTCGCGCCGCGCGGCCGCAGCCCCCACTCGTGATGCGGTGGGCGGTGCGGGCTGCTTCTGTTTGGGGCGCGTCAGCTGTGGCCAATGGGTTTGTCCGGATGAAGGCACTGCTCGGAGGCGCCCAAGTGCTGTTGCACAGCGAAGCTGCTGCCGTCCCCTGATTAACTTGAAAAAGTTCAATCACAGCTTCATCATGGAACCTGAAGTGTTCCCCTGCACTCACATGGGATGCTCCGCTCTTAAGATAAACACCTTCACCCCTTCTGCCTTGTTGAAAAATCAATGTGGAAGAAAAGAAACGGAAGACTGCACCCATTTGTTGGCTCCCATGATGCAGCGTGGCTAGATAAGGAAGCAACAGATTGTGAAATAAAAGGGAAGTGATCAGTATTTGTTTGCTCACGCAGTACTAATAAAAGGGCTGTACCCATGCCCCAGAGATCAGACCTGCTCCAGAGAGAGCAGAAGTCGAGAGAAGCCACTGGGGAGTCCGGAATGGCATTAGAAATTCACATACTCACATATGTGAATAAAGTCTGCAGATATTTTGTGTCTGTTAAAACATGGCAGGATTGAAGCAGCCAGTGAGAAGTTCTGTCATTGCCTTTTTGCTTTTCTAATGAAGGAAAGGAAGGAACATAAGGTCTGGAAAGTCAACTGAACATCCCCATTTCTGCGGCGCAGGGAAGGGGTGGGAGACCCTCAGGCGGAGCAGGAGAGGAAGACAGCAGTGGTGGCTGCATGGCATCCGGTGCCAGGGTTTGGTTAGAGCAGGGTCAGGAAGGTCTCATCCTGTGTCTAGGGGGAACCTGTCAGGGTTCCCGCATTGTAACAGTGGGTTTGTGTGGTTCCCAGGGCACGTTCTCCCATCTCTGCATTACAGACCTGCAAAACAGGAGCCCTGAGCACCAGATATATCATCTTTGCCCAACCTGTTGTCTTCCAGCCACCTGTCTGGCACAGAGAAGGAGAGGATTTGGCAGAGCCATGGGCTTCTGTTTAGTAATGATTTATTGATGTGCTAGAATGAGAGATGATACAAAGTATATTTGAATTTAGTTACAAATTATTTTCCAATAATGAAAATAAAAAATGTTTCTGATTGCTAGTGGTATTAATGTCGGCTGGTACTGTATTCTGACAGAACTGGGCCACAGCCCAAGAAAGGCAATCTCTAAAATGTTGCAGGTTTGCTTGCTCCTATGAAGTATGACCATCCAGTACAGAATTAAGAATGTCCTGAGCTCCTCATTCATTGACAGTGCTGTGCTGCAAGCCCAAAAGTGCCCCAGCCTATCCAGTACCAATTGGCTTTCTCATATGATACAGTGTGCAAGATCTGCTTGTAAAAAGAAGTGACTTTGTAATTGCTTTGAAAGAAATAAAACTGCTGATGAGCCCACAGCAGCCGGTGAGGGCTCAGTTTGTGGATCTGCTCCAAAGCTGAGATGTTCCCCCTTCGAAAACAGAGGCTGTGATCCCTACCGAGGAACTGCACAGATCTTGTAGGGCCGCGGGGCCAAGGTGATGCCCATTGTGAATTTGAGGTCGAGGATGGTGTCTGGGGGAGCCCGGAAGGTGAATTTCTGGAGCAGAGCCGTGAAGAAGAGGAAGAGCTCGGCGCGGGCCAGCAGCTCACCCAGGCAGGCGCGCTTCCCTGCGGAGACAGCCTCCCAGCGCCCATTCAGCCCTGCTGGCTGCCCAGCTGCTTTCTCTGCTGGAAAAGCCTCAGCAAACCCCTCCCGCAGGAACATCACCCTGCCCACATCCCCTTGCCCACCTTACATTTCCAGCACCAGGACTGCTGTCTCAACTGAGCCCCCTAAGGAACTGTAGCACGGTCTGCCCCCAGCCAGGTGATGCAGTGAGGGCACGTGCATGTAAATGTATACACACACATCTTATCCTACTCTGCTGTGATGAGCAGCGCTTCATGTGCAGTCCCCGTGTGCCTGGCTGGGCTCCAAGGCATCGAGCCAAATCACCAGAGAAAGCGTGCCATGCTTGGGCAGGAAACCGGAGATGCTAAAAGCACTCCCTCCCTCCAAGGAAGCTGCTGGCCAGGACAGGGCACCCTGTGGTGGTACTGGTGGGAAACCCCATTGACCTCAGCTGTGTGGGACAGGGAGCACAGAGCACTGCTCTTCCTTTGCTGAATGCATTTCTGGGGTCTCCAGCATTTTTTGTAGTCTCCTGTGCTTGTGAAGAAAGGACTAAGAGGTGGTGGTGGTACTTTGAGGTGGCTGCATGGTCATTGCTAAGGAAGGGTCTAGTGTTCACCAGTATGGGCAGTGGGCAAGCAGCACCTCCCATGGGTGCAGCCAGTGGATACAGCCAGTGCCTGCTGTTTCCATCACTACTTTGCTCAGGGTCTCCCTTGTTCATCTGGAAGCCCCATCCCAGTGCTTCAGCACAGAAGCATCAAACTGCAGCAGATCTTACCTATAGAAAATGGCATAAAAGCCTCCCTCTTCCAGAACTGGCCGTCCTTCAGGAAATGCCCAGGGTTAAAACTGTGAGGGGTTTCCCACTCCTTCTTGTCAAACATCACAGAGGATAGATTTGGAATCAAAATTGTGCCCTGAGACAAGAGAAAGAAAATCACTTTGCACCCTCTCTGGCATTGCCACCAAGAGAGATGTTTTTACCCTCCCTTTTGCTTGCCATGAAGATCATCTGCAGTCAATTCTGCCACAAGCATGTGTTCCTCTCCTTTTGCCTGGCCATATTTTCCTACTTCTTGGCTTCTTGGAGGAACAATCATAGAATCACTTGAATCGGAAGGGACCAGAAAAGGTCAGTCTTTACTATATAACCACACGTTTCCCTCTTCAGCTTAATTTCCTCTAATAAAAGGCTGCAGTAGGAAGGATATTTCCCTCAATGATATGCACAGATGCCTCATCCCGTGGCATTCATCCTGGGCATGCAGAATGCAAAGTGTGGGAAAACAGTGTTGGGACAACAAAACAGCATGATCCACAGGACTGACCTCTGTCAGTCACTAACACCACTCAGAGGTGTTAGTGGCACCATCAGGGGCAGTGATGCTGCAGTTTTCTCCCAGCAGGGATGGGGAAATGGGTGTCTCCTCCTAATACCTCATTCACCAGGAGTGGGCTTACCTTGGGTACATAGAAACCAGCCAAGACTGTGTCTTTCACTGTCAGTCTCAACGCATTGAAAGGGATGATGTTGCCTTTCCTCTGCACTTCATGGATGACAGCATTGGTGTAGGGCATGTTGTTCCTGTCCTCCAGGGCCGGCTGCCGCAACTGCCCAATGATGGCATCAATCTCGGCTTGCACACGGGCTGTTTGGAAAGAGCAGGGATCAGCTATGGTGCAGCAAAGCCATATATCTTGTTGGGACCCATTATAGGTTTTGATGTGTGGGTTCACAAGTACCATCCCAGGTCAATGGTGATGGTAGGGGACTCGTGGCACCTCTCTCTGTGCTCACCACTCCAGCTACTAAATGGGCCCTGTGCAGATCCCGTGCTGCTTCTGCTATAAATCCCTCAGAGGTCTCCAGTGCTTGTTAGGTACATTGCCACCTTTGTCTCCTTGTCTTTAAGTAAAGCTTTACAAAATTACCAGGCCAAGTTTTAAAACATCAAGGGCAAACACATGAATACAAAAGACAATATTTTGCACTACATGAGTTTCAGAGCAGAAAAATTCCTCTTTTTTCTTTCAAGAAAGAAAGATTCAGACCATGCTGCAAGGGATAAAACCCAAGAAGCACATGGCCCTGTTGCTACTTGTACCTTGAATTTCTGGATATATGGCCATAAACAGCAGGGCCCAGCGGATGGTTGTGGAGGTGGTCTCAGTCCCAGCAAAAAACAGGTCGAGCGTGCACGCCACCAGGTTATCCTCACAGAAATCACTGCTGTTGGGCTTCAGAAAATCAAGTGTTAGTGCCACATGAACAACGAGGACTTCCTCAACACCCCACACAGTTCTGCCCCAAGGGTTATGGCAGAAGCTGTATCCTCATCCCTCCAATGGACACCCCAAACCTGATGTCCATCCTGAGCTCACAAATGGACACACCAGCAGCTCAGGTAAGAATCTAGTTTGTTTCTCAGCCCTCCTGATCTCCAGTCCCCACTGTGGAAGGGTTTGCTCCACACTGCTGACCTTGGCCATCTCCTGCAGGTAGCTGTCAATGAAGTCCCGGCTCTCTGAAGGGTTCAGGTCTTCCTTATGTTTGCTGATCTTCTTGCACACAAAATCTTTCATGAGCTTCCCATTTCTGATAACAGTTTGGTGGGATCCAGGAAAGTATTTTACTATGGATGGGAAAAATGTGTACAGCTTTGGACAGAAAAAGAGAAGAGCAAATTGAATAAAGGAGTGAAAACCCCTCCTGTTTTCAAAACTTGAAAAGCCTGGAAGCCACAACCCTACATTGCTAGAGTAGATGGAATTAACTTATCTCCAGAGGAGCGTGACAAAGGATTGATATCTCCGTTGTGAAAGAGACCAATGTGTTCTGCAGAGTCACAGCACGGAGCCTGGCACTCAGTAGAGGTGGTGACATTGAGTAAAAGAGAGCAATGTGAGCACTGCACAGCCTGAAAATACAGTAGAAAGAAACTACATGAAGATGGACTTTGTGCAATGGTATGACAAATGGCAATGGATGTTCATAGCAATCTTAGCGCTGCTCCTACCCAAAACCTCTCCTAGACACCAGCCCAAAATCTCTACTACATTCAGTTCCTTCCCTCCAAAGCACTGGAAAACTACATGAGATAGATTGGCTTTGATGTTAGTGAGGGCTGTATCTTCACCAAGATGCCTCTTGGGTTAGAGAGGGCCACACTGCTGTGGGAAGCACCAAGGAAAATCTCATGGTCTCAGAGCAGTGTGTGCAGTTTTGGGTGCAGCAATATATAAAGATATAAAACTATGAGAGAGGTCTAAAGGAGTGCTATGAAGACAGAGAAGGGTCTACAAGGCAAATGTATGAGGAGTGCTGAGGTCTGTTGTTTTGTTAACCAGAGAAGACTGAGGGGAGCCCTCATGATGTCCCAAAACTTGTCATGCTGGCCTGCAGCTCCGCACAGGGAGTGGAGGGGCAGCAGTAACCTCTGCTCTCTGGTGATAGCGACAAGGCCAGAGTGAATGGCATAGAAGCTGTAACAGGGGAGGATCAGGCGGAGGCTAGAGAAAGGCACTGCCCCAGAGGGCAATGGGCATGGGACAGCTCTCCAGGGCACTGGACACGGCCCTGAGCTGCTGGAGCTGAGGCACTGGTTGGACAGCGCTCTCAGACATGGGTTCAGAGTTCCAATGTTCCTGTGTGGAGCCTGGAATTGGACTTGATGGCCCTTGTTTATCTTTACCAACTTGAGAGATTCTTTGAATCTAAGAAAGCGCTCGGGGTTTTGCAGTGGACTCCAGAGAAGAAAGGATGGCCTTGCAAATCTGCATGCTGTCTGTGCTGGGGGCAGGGGGGCTGTACCTGGCTCATTATCTTCCCATGGAGAGTAACAGTCTCATCCATCAGCCGCAGCAAGTTTTGGAAGTCCTCATCATGGTATTCAAACCGATTACCAAAGGTGACAGAGCAGATGATGTTTGAAACAGCATTGTTGATTTTAAGGTGAGGGTTGAAAGGATTTCCTGGAGAAGGAAAAGGGAACAATCAATTCTCTTCTTGTCTTCACAGAAAAAGGGAAGAAAGCACCAACATCAGAGGGAAAGTAGTCAACAAATGAAATGAGTGGTTTTCAGTGGGCACCTTCTTGGGGATGATTGTTTTCTTTGGAAAGGAAGATGTGAAATGGCTGCAGAAGAGCAAACGCCATTGGAATTAATTGAGAATATTGGTGTTAACTGGCCCATGGTATTTCCTAGAGGTCTCAAAAGGAGCAATAGACAAAGTGGGCTAAGAATACTGTTTTGAGTGTTACACAGCTGTATCTATAAGTTAATATGAGGGCAAAATACCTGCAGAAGGAATCTAGGATACTGACAGGCTGCTAGCATTGCTTGTGAGATGAGGAGAAAGAGGATGTTGGTGGGTTAGTCGGCAGCTGGCTGAAGGTGAGCCAGTAGTGTGCCTACATGGCCAAGAATGCAAATGGCATCCTGGCTTGTGTCAGATATAGTGTAGTCAGCAGGAGCAGGGTGGTGATCTTCCCACTGAGCTTGGCACTTGTGAGGCTGCACCTTGAGTGCTGAGTTGAGTTTTGGGCCCCTCTCTTCAAGAAAGACATTGTGGCCCTGGAGTGTGTCCAGAGAAGGGGAACGAAGCTGTGAAGGGTCTGGAAGACAACTCTGATGGCCAGCTGCAGAGGGAATTGGAAGACTGGAGAAGAGGCGGCTCCAGGGAGACCTTATCACCCTCTACAACTCTCTGAAAGGAGGTTGAAGCGAGGTGTGGACTGGCCTCTATTCCCAGTTAACAGTGACAGGAAAAGAGGTAATGGCCTTAAGTTTTTCCATGGGAGGTTCAGGATGAGTATTAGCAACATGTTGCCAGAGAGTTGTTTGAGTCACCATCACTGGAGGTTTTCAAGTAAAGGATAGATGTGGCACTGAGGAGTATGGTTTGTGGGCATTCTGGGAATGGGCTGAAGTTGGACGTGGTGATCCTAGAGGGCTTTTCCAACTGAAATGATTCTTTGACTCCATGATTTTTCAGCAGGCACTAGCATGGGAGAAATGAAAACGGTCCAAGCTGGATTCTGCCTTAGGCACAACTGCTGAGGGAAGTGGTCCTCACCCTGCTCATCCCTGAACGCATCCGTCAGGAATCGGCACTCCTCCTGTATCCGCTCCTCCAGGCTCCTCTTCCCCAGGCCAAAGTTTCGGAGGGTGGTCAAGGTGAACCTTCTCTGCTGCTTCCACAGGTGCCCATTGGAGGACAGCAGCCCTGGCAGAAGCATTCCACAGTGAGTGAAGGTAGAAATTGGAGGACACCTGGCTTGGCAAATAAGGCTCAACCATGCTTGTACTTCCACTCAATAGTGAAGGTGAAAACATGTCATTGTCCCCAGCTTCCTTTCTGGCACATCCAAACAATCAATACTTTGACCATGCATTTGAGATACAAGTCTATATTGATAACTCACCAAATTTGTTGAAGACTTCTGTATTCATAGGAAATTCCGGGCGATCCATGAAGTTCTCTCCCTGGGTCACAAGAGCTTCCTTGATCATTTGCAGCCCATTTACGATCACAAATGACATGCTGCCTACATGCATGCTGAAGATGTCTCCGTGTTTTTCAGTAATCTGCAGATGGGATAAAAGAATAAAAGGGGATTTGTTTATTGACTTCTTCTGGGATAGTGACAACCCTTGAATCCTCAACCTGCAGGGAGGGACAGGCAGACTTGCAGTGGAAACAGGGCAAGCTGAGCCTCTGAGAAGCGACAAAGTAATTCTACAAGCGTTGGCTTGGTTGCATGCTATCTCTTTCCTTGTTTCTTATATCAGTACTCAAGAGTTGGTGTCAAACCCTCCAGGTTGCATTTTACAGGCCTTGCAAGACTCAGCTGAGCAAGGATTTTACAGCTGTTGTTTAATTCTTCTCCCAAATGCCCTTCCCAACAGACCCACCTACAGCTGCATTTGAATACTTAGCATTGTACCATGCCCTCTGCCCAAAGGATTTGGCTCTGTATTTCAAGGTAAAACTCATCCACATTGCTACTGATAGTCGCTGAACCTCTTGTTCACCCATGGAGAGCTCTCTATGGGCCACGGGGTTGGACTGAATTGGCCCCCTCCCCACGCTGAAAATCCCCTTACCTTCTGGACTGTGGCGATGGGGTCTCTGGCAAACATCAACTGCACGTTTCCCAGGAAAGGGAAGGAAAAAGGACTGGGGGGGAAGTCCTTCGGCTTTCTCCTCTTCATGTATCCAGAGACGAGCAGGAAGACAAAGAGGAAGACGAAGAGCATCTGCAGGGAGATGCTGTCCCAGAGGAAGCGCAGCATGGTGCAGCTGCAGCTGTGGGCACAAACGCAGAGGGGCTCGGGCTGGCCTGGCCTCGGGGCTGCCTTTGGGCTGCTGCTTCCTCAGCCTTAGCCACACCTGTTTGCTAAAGCCCTTCTCGATGCAACCCACGCATCTCTCATCTCGTCAGCAACAGCCCACCCTCAGCGCACCGGCAGCTCGCCGCTCCGCTCCCATCTCCCACCGCTGCCTTCCAACAGCCCGCCAGCTCCCGCACGTCCCTCACCGTGACGGTCCCCGCTCGCAGCCACCGCCTCCCCGCCGCGCACAGCCGCACACACAGCCGGGCCACAAGGGACGCGAGACAGATAAGGCTGCGCGGCGCTCCCGCAGAGCCTCTGACTCACGGGCCGAGGGTCCGCTGCCACGGGGCGGTGCTGGCAGGGCGCAGACGGCGCTGAGCGCTGCGGAGAGACGAGCGCGTCCTGCCCCGGCGGTGACACCGGCCCTCCTGCCGTCCCTTCCCTTCTCCTTCGATGATCAATGTTGCCGGGCGCGCTGTTTTGCTGCCGCCTGAGAACTGCCGCGTTCCCGTCGCCCCGCGCGGCCGCAGCCCCCACTCGTGATGCGGTGGGCGGTGCGGGCTGCTTCTGTTTGGGGCGCGTCAGCTGTGGCCAATGGGTTTGTCCGGATGAAGGCACTGCTCGGAGGCGCCCAAGTGCTGTTGCACAGCGAAGCTGCTGCCGTCCCCTGATTAACTTGAAAAAGTTCAATCACAGCTTCATCATGGAACCTGAAGTGTTCCCCTGCACTCACATGGGATGCTCCGCTCTTAAGATAAACACCTTCACCCCTTCTGCCTTGTTGAAAAATCAATGTGGAAGAAAAGAAACGGAAGACTGCACCCATTTGTTGGCTCCCATGGTGCAGCGTGGCTAGATAAGGAAGCAACAGATTGTGAAATAAAAGGGAAGTGATCAGTATTTGTTTGCTCACTCAGTGCTAATAAAAGGGCTGTACCCATGCCCCAGAGATCAGACCTGCTCCAGAGAGAGCAGAAGTCGAGAGAAGCCACTGGGGAGTCCGGAATGGCATTAGAAATTCACATACTCACATATGTGAATAAAGTCTGCAGATATTTTGTGTCTGTTAAAACATGGCAGGATTGAAGCAGCCAGTGTGAAGTTCTGTCATTTCCTTTTTGCTTTTCTAATGAAGGAAAGGAAGGAACATAAGGTCTGAAAAGTCAACTGAACATCCCCATTTCTGCGGCACAGGGAAGGGGTGGGAGACCCTCAGGCGGAGCAGGAGAGGAAGACAGCAGTGGTGGCTGCATGGCATCCGGTGCCAGGGTTTGGTTAGAGCAGGGTCAGGAAGGTCTCATCCTGTGTCTAGGGGGAACCTGTCAGGGTTCCCGCATTGTAACAGTGGGTTTGTGTGGTTCCCAGGGCACGTTCTCCCATCTCTGCTTTACAGACCTGCAAAACAGGAGCCCTGAGCACCAGATATATCATCTTTGCCCAACCTGTTGTCTTCCAGCCACCTGTCTGGCACAGAAAAGGAGGGAATGGGACAGAGCCATGGGCTCATATTTCAGTAATGATGTACTGATGTACTAGAATGAGAGATGATACAAGGTATGTCTGTATTTTATTTCTTATAAATTATTTTCCAGAGATCAAAGTTAAAAAAAGTTTCTGATTGCTAGTGGTATTAATGTCGTACTGCAAGGGCTTGGACTGTATTCTGACAGAACTGGGCCACAGCCCAAGAAAGGCAATCTCTAAAACGCTGCAGATTTTCTTGCAGCTGTGAAGTGTGGCTATCCAGCATAGAATGAACAAAGTCCTGAGCTCCTCATTCATTGACAGTGCTGTGCTGCAAGCCCNCACTTGAATCGGAAGGGACCAGAAAAGGTCAGTCTTTACTATATAACCACACGTTTCCCTCTTCAGCTTAATTTCCTCTAATAAAAGGCTGCAGTAGGAAGGATATTTCCCTCAATGATATGCACAGATGCCTCATCCCGTGGCATTCATCCTGGGCATGCAGAATGCAAAGTGTGGGAAAACAGTGTTGGGACAACAAAACAGCATGATCCACAGGACTGACCTCTGTCAGTCACTAATACCACTCAGAGGTGTTAGTGGCACCATCAGGGGCAGTGATGCTGCAGTTTTCTCCCAGCAGGGATGGGGAAATGGGTGTCTCCTCCTAATACCTCATTCACCAGGAGTGGGCTTACCTTGGGTACATAGAAACCAGCCAAGACTGTGTCTTTCACTGTCAGTCTCAACGCATTGAAAGGGATGATGTTGCCTTTCCTCTGCACTTCATGGATGACAGCATTGGTGTAGGGCATGTTGTTCCTGTCCTCCAGGGCCGGCTGCCGCTACTGCCCAATGATGGCATCAATCTCGGCTTGCACACGGGCTGTTTGGAAAGAGCAGGGATCAGCTATGGTGCAGCAAAGCCATATATCTTGTTGGGACCCATTATAGGTTTTGATGTGTGGGTTCACAAGTACCATCCCAGGTCAATGGTGATGGTAGGGGACTCGTGGCACCTCTCTCTGTGCTCACCACTCCAGCTACTAAATGGGCCCTGTGCAGATCCCGTGCTGCTTCTGCTATAAATCCCTCAGAGGTCTCCAGTGCTTGTTAGGTACATTGCCACCTTTGTCTCCTTGTCTTTAAGTAAAGCTTTACAAAATTACCAGGCCAAGTTTTAAAACATCAAGGGCAAACACATGAATACAAAAGACAATATTTTGCACTACATGAGTTTCAGAGCAGAAAAATTCCTCTTTTTTCTTTCAAGAAAGAAAGATTCAGACCATGCTGCAAGGGATAAAACCCAAGAAGCACATGGCCCTGTTGCTACTTGTACCTTGAATTTCTGGATATTTGGCCATAAACAGCAGGGCCCAGCGGATGGTTGTGGAGGTGGTCTCAGTCCCAGCAAAAAACAGGTCGAGCGTGCACGCCACCAGGTTATCCTCACAGAAATCACTGCTGTTGGGCTTCAGAAAATCAAGTGTTAGTGCCACATGAACAACGAGGACTTCCTCAACACCCCACACAGTTCTGCCCCAAGGGTTATGGCAGAAGCTGTATCCTCATCCCTCCAATGGACACCCCAAACCTGATGTCCATCCTGAGCTCACAAATGGACACACCAGCAGCTCAGGTAAGAATCTAGTTTGTTTCTCAGCCCTCCTGATCTCCAGTCCCCACTGTGGAAGGGTTTGCTCCACACTGCTGACCTTGGCCATCTCCTGCAGGTAGCTGTCTATGAAGTCCCGGCTCTCTGAAGGGTTCAGGTCTTCCTTATGTTTGCTGATCTTCTTGCACACAAAATCTTTCATGAGCTTCCCATTTCTGATAACAGTTTGGTGGGATCCAGGAAAGTATTTTACTATGGATGGGAAAAATGTGTACAGCTTTGGACAGAAAAAGAGAGGAGCAAATTGAATAAAGGACTGAAAACCCCTCCTGTTTTCAAAACTTGAAAAGCCTGGAAGCCACAACCCTACATTGCTAGAGTAGATGGAATTAACTTATCTCCAGAGGAGCGTGACAAAGGATTGATATCTCCGTTGTGAAAGAGACTAATGTGTTCTGCAGAGTCACAGCACGGAGCCTGGCACTCAGTAGAGGTGGTGACATTGAGTAAAAGAGAGCAATGTGAGCACTGCACAGCCTGAAAATACAGTAGAAAGAAACTACATGAAGATGGACTTTGTGCAATGGTATGACAAATGGCAATGGATGTTCATAGCAATCTTAGCGCTGCTCCTACCCAAAACCTCTCCTAGACACCAGCCCAAAATCTCTACTACATTCAGTTCCTTCCCTCCAAAGCACTGGAAAACTACATGAGATAGATTGGCTTTGATGTTAGTGAGGGCTGTATCTTCACCAAGATGCCTCTTGGGTTAGAGAGGGCCACACTGCTGTGGGAAGCACCAAGGAAAATCTCATGGTCTCAGAGCAGTGTGTGCAGTTTTGGGTGCAGCAATATATAAAGATATAAAACTATGAGAGAGGTCTAAAGGAGTGCTATGAAGACAGAGAAGGGTCTACAAGGCAAATGTATGAGGAGTGCTGAGGTCTGTTGTTTTGTTAACCAGAGAAGACTGAGGGGAGCCCTCATGATGTCCCAAAACTTGTCATGGTGGCCTGCAGCTCTGCACAGGGAGTGGAGGGGCAGCAGTAACCTCTGCTCTCTGGTGATAGCGACAAGGCCAGAGTGAATGGCATAGAAGCTGTAACAGGGGAGGATCAGGCGGAGGCTAGAGAAAGGCACTGCCCCAGAGGGCAATGGGCATGGGACAGCTCTCCAGGGCACTGGACACGGCCCTGAGCTGCTGGAGCTGAGGCATTGGTTGGACAGCGCTCTCAGACATGGGTTCAGACTTCCAATGTTCCTGTGTGGAGCCTGGAATTGGACTTGATGGCCCTTGTTTATCTTTACCAACTTGAGAGATTCTTTGAATCTAAGAAAGTGCTCGGGGTTTTGCAGTGGACTCCAGAGAAGAAAGGATGGCCTTGCAAATCTGCATGCTGTCTGTGCTGGGGGCAGGGGGGCTGTACCTGGCTCATTATCTTCCCATGGAGAGTAACAGTCTCGTCCATCAGCCGCAGCAAGTTTTGGAAGTCCTCATCATGGTATTCAAACCGATTACCAAAGGTGACGGAGCAGATGATGTTTGAAACAGCATTGTTGATCTTAAAGTGAGGGTTGAAAGGATTTCCTGGAGAAGGAAAAGGAAACAATCAATTCTCTTCTTGTCTTCACAGAAAAAGGGAAGAAAGCACCATCATCAGAGGGAAAGTAGTCAACAAATGAAATGAGTGGTTTTCAGTGGGCACCTTCTTGGGGATGATTGTTTTCTTTGGAAAGGAAGATGTGAAATGGCTGCAGAAGAGCAAACGCCATTGGAATTAATTGAGAATATTGGTGTTAACTGGCCCATGGTATTTCCTAGAGGTCTCAAAAGGAGCAATAGACAAAGGTGGGCTAAGAATACTGTTTTGAGTGTTACACAGCTGTATCTATAAGTTAATATGAGGGCAAAATACCTGTAGAAGGAATCTAGGATGCTGACAGGCTGCTAGCATTGCTTGTGAGATGAGGAGAAAGAGGATGTTGGTGTGTTAGTCAGCAGCTGGCTGAAGGTGAGCCAGTAGTGTGCCTACATGGCTAAGAATGCAAATGGCATCCTGGCTTGTGTCAGATATAGTGTAGTCGGCAAGAGCAGGGTGGTGATCTTTCCACTGAGCTTGGCACTTGTGAGGCTGCACCTTGAGTGCTGAGTTGAGTTTTGGGCCCCTCTCTTCAAGAAAGACATTGTGGCCCTGGAGTGTGTCCAGAGAAGGGGAACGAAGCTGTGAAGGGTCTGGAAGTCAACTCTGATGGCCAGCTGCAGAGGGAATTGGAAGACTCAGTCTGGAGAAGAGGCGGCTCCAGGGAGACCTTATCACCCTCTACAACTCTCTGAAAGGAGGTTGAAGCGAGGTGTGGACTGGCCTCTATTCCCAGTTAACAGTGACAGGAAAAGAGGTAATGGCCTTAAGTTTTTCCATGGGAGGTTCAGGATGAGTATTAGCAACATGTTGCCAGAGAGTTGTTTGAGTCACCATCATTGGAGGTTTTCAAGTAAAGGATAGATGTGGCACTGAGGAGTATGGTTTGTGGGCATTCTGGGAATGGGCTGAAGTTGGACGTGGTGATCCTAGAGGGCTTTTCCAACTGAAATGATTCTTTGACTCCATGATTTTTCAGCAGGCACTAGCATGGGAGAAATGAAAACGGTCCAAGCTGGATTCTGCCTTAGGCACAACTGCTGAGGGAAGTGGTCCTCACCCTGCTCATCCCTGAACGCATCCGTCAGGAATCGGCACTCCTCCTGTATCCGCTCCTCCAGGCTCCTCTTCCCCAGGCCAAAGTTTCGGAGGGTGGTCAAGGTGAACCTTCTCTGCTGCTTCCACAGGTGCCCATTGGAGGACAGCAGCCCTGGCAGAAGCATTCCACAGTGAGTGAAGGTAGAAATTGGAGGACACCTGGCTTGGCAAATAAGGCTCAACCATGCTTGTACCTCCACTCAATAGTGAAGGTGAAAACATGTCATTGTCCCCAGCTTCCTTTCTGGCACATCCAAACAATCAATACTTTGACCATGCATTTGAGATACAAGTCTATATTGATAACTCACCGAATTTGTTGAAGACTTCTGTATTCATAGGAAATTCCGGGCGATCCATGAAGTTCTCTCCCTGGGTCACAAGAGCTTCCTTGATCATTTGCAGCCCATTTACGATCACAAATGACATGCTGCCTACATGCATGCTGAAGATGTCTCCGTGTTTTTCAGTAATCTGCAGATGGGATAAAAGAATAAAAGGGGATTTGTTTATTGACTTCTTCTGGGATAGAGACAACCCTTGAATCCTCAACCTGCAGGGAGGGACAGGCAGACCTGCAGTGGAAACAGGGCAAGCTGAGCCTCGGAGAAGCGACAAAGTAATTCTACAAGCGTTGGCTTGGTTGCATGCTATCTCTTTCCTTGTTTCTTATATCAGTACTCAAGAGTTGGTGTCAAACCCTCCAGGTTGCATTTTACAGGCCTTGCAAGACTCAGCTGAGCAAGGATTTTACAGCTGTTGTTTAATTCTTCTCCCAAATGCCCTTCCCAACAGACCCACCTACAGCTGCATTTGAATACTTAGCATTGTACCATGCCCTCTGCCCAAAGGATGTGGCTCTGTATTTCAAGGTAAAACTCATCCACATTGCTACTGATAGTCGCTGAACCTCTTGTTCACCCATGGAGAGCTCTCTATGGGCCACGGGGTTGGACTGAATTGGCCCCCTCCCCACGCTGAAAATCTCCTTACCTTCTGGACTGTGGCGATGGGGTCTCTGGCAAACATCAACTGCACGTTTCCCAGGAAAGGGAAGGAAAAAGGACTGGGGGGGAAGTCCTTCAGCTTTCTCCTCTTCATGTAGTCAGAGACGAGCAGGAAGACAAAGAGGAAGACGAAGAGCATCTGCAGGGAGATGCTGTCCCAGAGGAAGCGCAGCATGGTGCGGCTGCAGCTGTGGGCACAAACGCAGAGGGGCTCGGGCTGGCCTGGCCTCGGGGCTGCCTTTGGGCTGCTGCTTCCTCAGCCTTAGCCACACCTGTTTGCTAAAGCCCTTCTCGATGCAACCCACGCAACTCTCATCTCGTCAACAACAGCCCACCCTCAGCGCACCGGCAGCTCCCCGCTCCGCTCCCATCTCCCACCGCTGCCTTCCAACAGCCCGCCAGCTCCCGCACGTCCCTCACCGTGACGGTCCCCGCTCGCAGCCACCGCCTCCCCGCCGCGCACAGCCGCGCACACAGCCGGGCCACAAGGGACGCGAGATAGATAAGGCTGCGCGGAGCTCCCACAGAGCTTCTGACTCACGGGCCGAGGGTCCGCTGCCACGGGGCGGTGCTGGCAGGGCGCAGATGGCGCTGAGCGCTGCGGAGAGACGAGCGCGTCCTGCCCCGGCAATGACACCGGCCCCGCTCCCGGCCCTCCTGCCGTCCCTTCCCTTCCCTTCTCCTTCGATGATCAATGTTGCCGGGCGCGCTGTTTTGCTGCCGCCTGAGAACTGCCGCGTTCCCGTCGCCCCGCGCGGCCGCAGCCCGCACTCGTGATGCGCAGCTGTGGCTGCGGAGATGCGGAAGTGAGTAAAAGAGGCTGCTTTGTTCACCTGATTAACTTGAAAAAGTTCAATCACAGCTTTATCATGGAACCTGAAGTGTTCCCCTGCACTCACATGGGATGCTCCACTCTTAAAGTGAACATTATCATAGAATCCTTAGAGTTGGAAGGGACCTCTGAGGGCCATTAAGTCCAACTCCTCCGCAGTGCACAGGGACACCACAGCTAGGTCAGGTTGACCAGGGCTGATCCAGCCTCGCCTTGGAAGTCTCCAGCATCGACGACATCACTAGGTAAGCTGTTCCAGTGCCTCATCACCTTCATTGTAAATGATTTTTTCCTTGTATCCAACCTAAATCTACCATTTTTGAGCTTGAAGCCATTTCCCCTTTTTCTGTCACCCCAGGCCCTGCTGAAGGGTCTGTCCCCTTCTTTCCTGTAGCTCCCCTTTAGATACTGAAAGGCTGCTATCAGGCCTTTGAGGCCCCTTTGAGGGCCCTTTGAGGGCTTTGCACCCTCAAAGGTAGGAAGGGGGAAAGGGATGCAATGAGGCTCACTAGGGTAGAGTGAGTAGTCTGTGGCTTTACACTAGTTTCGATGGGGGAAGAATGTCAAGTGCAACGGGACAGAGAAAGGCTGTTGCTGGTGGGTTGCTGTCAGGCCAGGAGGTTGCGGGGGAAAACCTCTGAACTGTTCTGCAGGTTTTTCTGGGAACTCCTCAGTGGAGGTAATGTTGCCAACACCATATGAAACCTTCTCATATTCCTCTAGGAATCAGTGAGGGAAATCTTCATATTTCTTCCAGAGGTTTGAGGGAGGCCCACTCTAGTAAGGTGGTGTGTCAGAAAGCACACCTGAAGTGCCTTTACACCAGTGCATGCAGCATGACGTTCACCTGGGCCCACTCCTCAGCCTGTCTAGGTCCCTCTGAAAGGCATCCCATCCCTGTGGTGTGTCGACTGCACCCCACAGCTTGGTGGCATCAGCAAAGTTACTGAGGGTGCACTCAACCCCACTATCGATGTCAACGATGAAGATATTAAGGAGTATCAGCCCCAGCATCGATCTCTGGGAGACACCACTCATCACCAATCTCCATCCAGACATTGAGCCATTGACCACCACTCTCTGGACTCGATCCTGCAGCCAGTTCTTCGTCCATCCAGCAGTCCACCCAACAAATCCATTTCTTTCCAATTTGGAGAGAAGGATGTTTTGGAGTTCCATGTCAAAGGCCTTACTGAAGTCGAGATAGATGACATCAGTGGCCCTTCCCTTGTCCACTGATGCAGTGACACCATCATAAAAGGCAACTAGGTTGGTTAAGCAGGTGAAGCCATGCTGGTTCTCCAGTATCAGCTCCTTGCCTTCCATATGCCTTAGCATAGCTTCCAGGAGGATCTGTTCCAGGATCTTCCCTGGCACAGAGGTGAGACTGACAGGTCGATAGTTCCCTCGATCATCTTTTCAACCCTTTGTAAAAATGGGTATGATGTTACCTTTTTTTCCAGTCACCAGGGACTTCACCTGATTGCCACAACTTTTCAAATATCATAGAGAGTGGCTTGGCAGCTACATCAGCCACTTCCCTTCAGACTCTGGGATGCATCTCATTGGGGCCCACAGACATGAGGATGTTCAGGTTCCTCAGTTGGTCATGAGCCTGATCTTCACTTACAGTGGGAGGGATGTTGCTTCCCTGATCCCCTCCTACCAAACAAAATGTTTGAGGGCTATGTGGCAAGCAGCTATCAGGAAGACTGAGGCAAAAAAATTAAGTACCTCAGCCTTCTCCTTGTCTGTTTTTACCAGCCTGCCTGTGTCACTCACTAGGGGTGTTACGCCTTTCCTTTTCTGCTTGAGGTACCTGTAGAAGCCTTTCTTGTGCTTTTTGACATCCTTAGCCAAGTTCAGATCAAGCTGGGCCTTGGCTTTTATGACCCCCACACCTACACAGCCAAGCCAAGCAGCTTCCTTATACACTTCCCATGATATCTGTCCTTGTTTCCACTGCTTGTGCATTTTCTTCTTAGATCTTCAGTTTGACCAGCAGGTCCCAGTTCAGCCACGCCAGTCTCTTACCTTCCTTTCCTGATTTGCTACACCATGTCTTCTGCTTGTATAAAACATCAAGGAGTTAGAAAAGGAAGACTGCAACTATTTATTGTCCCCCACAAGGCAGTATGGGTAAATAAGTAAGCAATAAAGTAGCAGGGGAATTCGAGTAGGCCAGAGGTAAGAGGTGCACAGAGGCTCAGTTTGTGTGCCTGTGCCAAAGCCAAGAAGTTCTTCCTCAAAGAAAAGTGGCTGCGCTCCCTACCGAGGCACTGCACAGATCTTGTAGGGCCGCGGGGCCATTGTCATACCCTGTGTGAATTTGAGGTCAAGGATGGTGTCCGGGGGAGCCTGGAAGGTGAATTTCTGGAGCAGAGCCGTGAAGAAGAGGAAGAGCTCGGCGCGNAAAGATTCAGACCATGCTGCAAGGGATAAAACCCAAGAAGCACATGGCCCTGTTGCTACTTGTACCTTGAATTTCTGGATATTTGGCCATAAACAGCAGGGCCCAGCGGATGGTTGTGGAGGTGGTCTCAGTCCCAGCAAAAAACAGGTCGAGCGTGCACGCCACCAGGTTATCCTCACAGAAATCACTGCTGTTGGGCTTCAGAAAATCAAGTGTTAGTGCCACATGAACAACGAGGACTTCCTCAACACCCCACACAGTTCTGCCCCAAGGGTTATGGCAGAAGCTGTATCCTCATCCCTCCAATGGACACCCCAAACCTGATGTCCATCCTGAGCTCACAAATGGACACACCAGCAGCTCAGGTAAGAATCTAGTTTGTTTCTCAGCCCTCCTGATCTCCAGTCCCCACTGTGGAAGGGTTTGCTCCACACTGCTGACCTTGGCCATCTCCTGCAGGTAGCTGTCTATGAAGTCCCGGCTCTCTGAAGGGTTCAGGTCTTCCTTATGTTTGCTGATCTTCTTGCACACAAAATCTTTCATGAGCTTCCCATTTCTGATAACAGTTTGGTGGGATCCAGGAAAGTATTTTACTATGGATGGGAAAAATGTGTACAGCTTTGGACAGAAAAAGAGATGAGCAAATTGAATAAAGGATTGAAAACCCCTCCTGTTTTCAAAACTTGAAAAGCCTGGAAGCCACAACCCTACATTGCTAGAGTAGATGGAATTAACTTATCTCCAGAGGAGCGTGACAAAGGATTGATATCTCCGTTGTGAAAGAGACTAATGTGTTCTGCAGAGTCACAGCACGGAGCCTGGCACTCAGTAGAGGTGGTGACATTGAGTAAAAGAGAGCAATGTGAGCACTGCACAGCCTGAAAATACAGTAGAAAGAAACTACATGAAGATGGACTTTGTGCAATGGTATGACAAATGGCAATGGATGTTCATAGCAATCTTAGCGCTGCTCCTACCCAAAACCTCTCCTAGACACCAGCCCAAAATCTCTACTACATTCAGTTCCTTCCCTCCAAAGCACTGGAAAACTACATGAGATAGATTGGCTTTGATGTTAGTGAGGGCTGTATCTTCACCAAGATGCCTCTTGGGTTAGAGAGGGCCACACTGCTGTGGGAAGCACCAAGGAAAATCTCATGGTCTCAGAGCAGTGTGTGCAGTTTTGGGTGCAGCAATATATAAAGATATAAAACTATGAGAGAGGTCTAAAGGAGTGCTATGAAGACTGAGAAGGGTCTACAAGGCAAATGTATGAGGATTGCTGAGGTCTGTTGTTTTGTTAACCAGAGAAGACTGAGGGGAGCCCTCATGATGTCCCAAAACTTGTCATGTTGGCCTGCAGCTCTGCACAGGGAGTGGAGGGGCAGCAGTAACCTCTGCTCTCTGGTGATAGCGACAAGGCCAGAGTGAATGGCATAGAAGCTGTAACAGGGGAGGATCAGGCGGAGGCTAGAGAAAGGCACTGCCCCAGAGGGCAATGGGCATGGGACAGCTCTCCAGGGCACTGGACACGGCCCTGAGCTGCTGGAGCTGAGGCATTGGTTGGACAGCGCTCTCAGACATGGGTTCAGATTTCCAATGTTCCTGTGTGGAGCCTGGAATTGGACTTGATGGCCCTTGTTTATCTTTACCAACTTGAGAGATTCTTTGAATCTAAGAAAGTGCTCGGGGTTTTGCAGTGGACTCCAGAGAAGAAAGGATGGCCTTGCAAATCTGCATGCTGTCTGTGCTGGGGGCAGGGGGGCTGTACCTGGCTCATTATCTTCCCATGGAGAGTAACAGTCTCNCACTCAGCCCTGCTGGCTGCCCAGCTGCTTTCTCTGCTGGAAAAGCCTCAGCACACCCCTCCCGCAGGAACATCACCCTGCCCACATCCCCTTGCCCACCTTACATTACCAGCACCAGTATTGCTGTCCAAGCTGAGCTCCCCATGAAGCTGTAGCATGGTCTGCCCCCAGCCAGGTGATGCAGTGAGGGCACGTGCATGTAAATGTATACACTCACATCTTATCCTACCCTGCTGGGATGAGCAGTGCTTCACAAGCAGTCCCTGTGTGCCCGGCTGGGCTCCAAGGCATGGAGCCAAAGCACCAGAGAAAGCGTGCCATGCTTGGGCAGGAAACTGGAGATGCTAAAAGCACTCTCCCCAAGGAAGCTTCTGGCCAGGACAGGGCACCCTGTGGTGTTGCTGGTGGGACCAGCCATTGGCCTCAGTCATGTGGGACCGGCAGCACAGAGCACTGCTCTTGCTTTGCTGAATGCATTTCTGGGGCATTTTTGTAGTCTCCTGTGCTTGTGAATATAAAGGCCTAAGAGGTGGTGGAGGCGGTCCTTTCAGGTGGCTGCATGGTCATTGCTAAGGAAGGGTCTAGTGTTCATCGATGTGGTCAGCGGGCAAGCAGCACTTCCCCATTCTGGAGTGAGTGTCTGCATTTTCCATCACTGCTTAGCTCAGGGTCTCCATTGTGCAGCTGGAAGCCCCATCCCAGTGCTTCAGCACAGAAGCATCAAAGTACAGCTGATCTTACCTATAGAAAATGGCATAAAAGCCTCCCTCTTCCAGAACTGACCATCCTTCAGGAAATGCCCAGGGTTAAAACTGTGAGGGGTTTCCCACTCCTTCTTGTCAAACATCACAGAGGATAGGTTTGCAATCAAAACAGAGCCCTGAGACAAGAGAAAGAAAATCACTTTGCACTCTCTCTGCCACTGCCAACAGGAAGGGGATTTCTACCCTTCTGTGTGCCTACCATGAAGAGCATCCATAATCAAATCTGACAAGCATGTGTTCCACTCCTTTTATGTGGCCATGTTTGCCTTCTTCTTGACAACTTAGATATGCAGCGAGTATTTATCCACACTTTTCTCTCATGAACATTACTATTCCTATAAGTTTATCTACAAAAAAGCTGCATGCTGAGGGCTGTGTCCCTCCATGATATGCACGGATGTTGCTCCCCATGGCATTCATCTTGGGCATGGAGAATGCAGTATGCTGGAGAGCAGTGTTGGGACAGCAAAACAACATGATCCACAGGAGTGACCTCTGCAAGAGGCAGCAATGCTGCAGCCTCTGTTCCTGCAGCAATGGGGAAATGGGAGTCTCCTGCTCAGAACTCAAGGATCAGAAGTGAGGTTACCTTGGGCACCCGGAAACCAGCCAAGACTGTGTCCTTCACTGCCTCTCTCGGCACATTGAAAGGGATGATGTTGCTTTTCCTCTGCACTTCGTGGATGACAGCTTTGGTGTAGGGCATGTTGTTCCTGTCCTCCAGGGCTGGCTGCCGGGACTGCCCAATGACAGCATCGATCTCTGCTTGCACACGGGCTGTTTGGAAAGAGCAGGGATCAACTACGGTGCAGTACAGCCATAGAAGCCCTGGGGACACCATGACGTTTTTTTGCTGTGGGGCTCCCCCAAGGACCGTCCCAGTGCAATCACGTGCCACCAGTGGACTTGTGGTAGCCCTCTGCATGTTCATCACTCCAGACACTAAATGGCCCTTTGCAGAGCCCCTGTTACCTCTCCTGGACAGCCCACAGTGGTCTCTAGTGCTTGTGGGGCAGATGGGCACATTTGTCTCTTGGTCCCATGGAAAAGAATAACAAAATTACAAGGAAAAGTTTTAAAACACTGATGGTAAACACTGAAATACAAAAAAGAAATAATTTCACTAAATCTGTCTAAGAATATTTGAACTTTTTTCTTTCAATAAAGAGAGACTTCCACCAAGCTACAAGGGCTAAAAGTAGGAAACAGACAGCCCTGTTGCTACTTGTACCTTGAATTTCCGGATATATGGCCATAAACAGCAGGGCCCAGCGGATGGTTGTGGAGGTGGTCTCAGTCCCAGCAAAAAACAGGTCGAGAGTGCATGCCACCAGGTTATCCTCGCAGAAATCACTGCCATTGGGCTTCAGGAAATCGAGTGTTAGTGCCACATTAAAAGCAAGAACTTCCTCAAAATCAGACTCAGCCCTGCCCCAGGAGTTTTGCTAGAAGCTGCTGGCCCTCTGCATCCCCATCCCTCCAGCAGATGCCCCAAACCTGATGTCCATCCTGAGCTCACAAATGGACACACCAGCAGCTCATGTGGGGAATTTGTTTGTTCCTCAATCCTCCTGTTCTCTAATCCCCACTGGGAAGGGTTTTCTCCACATTGCTGACCTTGGCCATCTCCTGCAGGTAGCTGTCGATGAAGTCCCGGCTCTCTGAGGGGTTCAGGTCTTCCTTATGTTTGCTGATCTTCTCACACACAAACCTTTTCATGAGCCTCCCATTTTTCAAAATGGTTTGGTGGGATCCAGGGAAGTATTTTATTATGGAGGGAAAAAAGACGTACAGCTTTGGAAGAAAGAGAGATGAGCAAATTTAATAAAGGACTGAAAACCCCCTGCTGTTCTTAAAACTGCCTGCAAAGGCACAGCCCTACATCGTGGGAGTCGATAGAATGAACTCATCTCCAGAAGAGCATGACAAAGTATTGCCATCTCCATGGTGAGAGCGACTAGTGCGTTCCAGAGTCACAGCAGGGATCCTGGCACTCTGTTTGGGAGTGGTGATGTAGGGGGAGGGAGAGCATTGTGAACGCTGCACAGAAATTACTGGCTTTAAAATGGAACAAGGAATGGCAACAAATGTCCCTTGTACAATCGCTTTTCCTCCTTCCCATAACCTCTCCTAGGGACCAGCCCAAAATCTCTACTGCATTCAGTTCCTTCCCAAAGCACTGGAAAACCAGCCAGGGATAGACCGGCTTTGTGATCCAGGGGGACCACATCTCGCATCTTCACAAGGACACGTGCAGCAACGGAGAGCCACCACACAGCTGTGGGAAGCACCAGGGAAAATCTCATGATCCCAGAGCAGAGGGAAACATCTCCTTGGCTTGGCTAGTCCCCTGTGCTTGGTGATGGCCTCACCTTGTGCAGTGTGCGCAGTTTTGGGTGCTGCAATATATTAGGATATAAAACTATCAGAGAGCTCTAAAGGAGTGCTATGAAGATGGAGATGTCTTTACACAGCAAAATGTATGAAGAGTGCTGAGGTCTGTGGTTTTGATCACCATGGAGAAGTCTGAGAAGAAGCCTCATGGCAAAGTGCACACCCTTGCAGAAAGCAGAGGGGCAGCGCTGAGCTCTGCTCTCTGGTGACAGCAACAGGATCCAAGGGACTGGCACGGAACTGCGTGAGGGGAGGTCAGGCTGAGTGAGAGGAAATGGTGGGCATGGAACAGGCACCTAGGGCAGTGGGCACAGCCTTGATCTAACCGAGATCAAGGAGTCTTTGGGCAACGCTCTCAGACATGGGGTTCAGATGTTCAATATTTCTGTGTGGAATCAGGAACTGGACTTGAGGGCCCTAGTGAATTTTTCCCAACTTGAGATAATCTATGAATCTAAAAAATGCTCGAGCTTTCATGGTTGACTCCAGAGAAGAAAAAATGGCCTTTCAAATCTGCACACTGTCTGTGCTGGGGGAAGGAGGGCTGTACCTGGCTCATTATCTTCCCTTGGAGGGTAACAGTCTCATCCATCATCCGCAGCAAGTTTTGGAAGTCCTCATCATGGTATTCAAACCGACTGCCAAAGGTGACAGAGCAAATGATGTTTGAAACAGCATTGTTGATTTTAAGGTGAGGGTTAAAAGGATTTCCTGGAAAAGGAAAAAGGAAACAATCAATTCTCTTCTTGTCTTCACAGAAAAAGAAGAAGAAAGTGCCATCATCAGAGGGAAAATAGTCAACAAGTGAAATGAATGATCCTTGGTGGGCGCCTTCTTGGAGATGCTTGTTTATTTTTGAAAGGAAGATTTGAAATAACAGGAGAAGAGGAAACACCATAGGAATTAATTATGAATATTGGTGCTGACAGGTCCACAGAATTTTATAGAGGTCTCAAATTCAGCAATAGGACAAAGGTGGGCTAAGAATACTGTTCTGAGTGTTATACAGCTGCATCTATCATTTAATATGAAGGCAAAACACCTGTAGAAGGAATCTGGGATGCTGACAGGTTGCTAGCATTGCTTGTGAGATGATGAGAGAGAGGATGTTGGTGTGTTAGTTGGCAGCTTGCTGAAGGTGAGCCAGTAGTGTGCCTACATGGCTAAGAATGCAAACGGCATCCTGGCTTGTGTCAGATATAGTGTAGTCAGCAGGAGCAGAGTGGTGATCTTCCCACTGGGCTTGGCACTTGTGAGGCTGCACCTTGAGTGCTAAGTTGACTTTTGGGCCCCTCTCTTCAAGAAAGACACTGTGGCCCTGGAGTGCGTCCAGAGAATGACAACAAAGCTGTAAAGGGTCTGGAAGACAACTCTGATGGCCAGCTGAGGGAACTGAGATTGCTCAGTTTGTAGGAGTTTCAGTGGAGAAATCGTTGCTATCCACAACTCCCAGAGAGGAGGCTGCAGCGAGGTTGGTGTTGATCTCTTCTCCTAGGTAACAGTAATAGGATGAGACATAATGGTCTTAAATTACTCTATGGGAGGTATAGGTGAGGTATTAGGAAGAATTTCTAGGAGAAGTGGTCAGACATCGGAACAGGATGGCCATTGAGGTGGTAGAGTCACCAACTATGAAGGCATTCAGAAAATGTGTTGATGTGGCACTGAGGGGCATGGTTTGTGGGCATGCTGGGAATGGGTTGGAGTTGGACTTGGTGATCTTAGAGGGCTTTTCCAACTGAAATGATTCTTTGACTCCGTGATTTTTCAGCAGACATTAGAATGGGAGAATGGAGGCATTCAAGAAATGCGGAGATGTTGCACTGAGGAACGTGGTTTGTGGGCATTCTGAGAGTGGGCTGGTGTTGGTCTTGGTGATCTTAGAGATCTTTCCATCCTTAATGATTCTACACTTCTATGATTTTTCAGCAGGCATTAGCACGGTGGAAATTAAAACGGTCTAAGCTGGATTCTGCCTTAGGCACAACTGCTGAGGGAAGTGGTCCTCACCCTGCTCATCCCTGAACGCATCCGTCAGGAATCGGCACTCCTCCTGTATCCGCTCCTCCAGGCTCCTCTTCCCCAGGCCAAAGTTTCGGAGGGTGGTCAAGGTGAACCTTCTCTGCTGCTTCCACAGGTGCCCGTTAGAAAAGACCAGCCCTGGCAGAAGCATTCCATAATAAGCAAAGGCAGATACCCTCAGTAAGATGAAGAAGCTGAAGGTTATCTGCCTTGATAAAGGAGGCTCAGCCACACTGGTGACTCTGCTCAGTGAGAATGCAAAGCCACAGCATTGCCTTCTGGCACGTTTCATTGGTCAACACTTTGACTGTCTGTTTCAGATCCATGTCACTACTGATTACTCACCGAATTTGTTGAAGAGTTCTGTATTTGCAGGAAATTCCGGGCGATCCATGAAGTTCTCTCCCTGGGTCACAAGGGCTTCCTTGATCAGTGGCAGCCCATTTACGACCACAAAAGACATGCTGCCCACTTGTGTGCTGAAGATGTCTCCATGTTTTTCAATAAACTGGGGATGAGATAAAGAAATAAAAAAGGATTGATTTGCAATAATTTTTTCTGCTAGGACAGGGAAAACACTGGTATCCTGCACCCACAGGCTGGGACCAGAAGAGCTGCAGTGGAAACAGGGCAAACTGAGTCTGGGAGACATAGTAGAGCAATTGTGTATGTATTACCCTGATAGCGTGCAATCTTTTTCCTCATTTCATCTATCAGTGCTCTGGAGTTGGAGTTAAGCCCTCCAGGTTGCATTTTTCAGGCGTTGCAAGACTCAGCTGAGCAAGGGTTTTCAGCTGTTGTTTAACTCTCTTCCCAACCTGCCTTCCCAACAGATGCACCTACAGCTGCAATCTAACCCAAGGTGTCGTACCATGCCCTTTGCCCAAATGATGTGGCTCTGTATTCCATGGTAAACCTCATTAATGTTGTCTACTGATCCCAGGCCAAACTACTGTTCTCCTGCATGGAGAGCCCTCTGTTGACCACGGGGTTTGAATGTGAATGGGTTGGGATGGCCCCCTCCCCATGCTAAAAATCCCCTTACCTTCTGTGTTGCAGCCATGGGGTCTTTGGCAAACAAAAATTCCACGTTTCCCAGGAAAGGGAAGGAAAAAGGACCAGGAGGGAAGTCCTTCGGCTTTCTCTTCTTCATGTAGTCAGAGATGAGCAGGAAGACAAAGAGGAAGATGAAGAGCATCTGCAGGGAGATGCTGTCCCAGAGGAAGCGCAGCATGGTGCTGCTGCAGCTGTGGGTACAAACGCAGAGGGGCTCGGGCTGGCCTGGCCTCGGGGCTGCCTTTGGGCTGCTGCTTCCTCAGCCTTAGCCACACCTGTTTGCTAAAGCCCTTCTCGATGCAACCCACGCATCTCTCATCTCGTCAGCAACAGCCCACCCTCAGCGCACCGGCAGCTCCCCGCTCCGCTCCCATCTCCCACCGCTGCCTTCCAACAGCCCGCCAGCTCCCGCACGTCCCTCACCGTGACGGTCCCCGCTCGCAGCCACCGCCTCCCCGCCGCGCACAGCCGCACACACAGCCGGGCCACAAGGGACGCGAGATAGATAAGGCTGCGCGGAGCTCCCGCAGAGCCTCTGACTCACGGGCCGAGGGTCCGCTGCCACGGGGCGGTGCTGGCAGGGCGCAGACGGCGCTGAGCGCTGCGGAGAGACGAGCGCGTCCTGCCCCGGCAGTGACACCGGCCCTCCTGCCGTCCCTTCCCGTCTCTTCCCTTCTCCTTCGATGATCAATGTTGCCGGGCGCGCTGTTTTGCTGCCGCCTGAGAACTGCCGCGTTCCCGTCGCGCCGCGCGGCCGCAGCCCCCACTCGTGATGCGGTGGGCGGTGCGGGCTGCTTCTGTTTGGGGCGCGTCAGCTGTGGCTGCGGAGACGCAGAAGTGAGTAAAAGCAGCTGCTTTGTTCACCTGATACACTTTAGGAAGTTAATTCCCTGCTCCATCATGGAACCTTAAGCACTTACATGAGATGCTCCACTCCTAAAGTAAATATTTGCATGCCTTCTGCCCGTTTAAAAAATAAATGCAGAAGGAAAGGAATACTGCAACCATTTATTGCCTCCCACGAGGCAGTGTGTGTAGATAAGGAAGCAATAAAGTCACAGAGACATTCAAGTAGACCAGAGGTGAGACGTGCACCAGGTGAACAGAAATGCAGAGAAGGCAGCATGTAGTCCCCATTGGGTTTTGGACATGATCATGGCCCCTGCATTTCATCCTGGGCAGCTCTGCAGTGCCAGCTCAGCCTTCCCCACTGCTGCCTGTCCAAGTGTGGAGGAGAAGGCTCAGGATTGGGGGAGGGAAAAAAAAGAGCACTGAGGCAATGCTAGGAGACAGGAACTGTATTTTCTATGGCAAAACGCTTTGTGTCAAGAATGTTTCAGTCAGGATTTATTAATGCTTAAGAGAGAGGTTTCATAAGTTATTGCTGTATTTTTATTCTAACAAATTGATTTCCTCAGATCAAAGAAGAAACTGTTTCCATGTACTATTTGTACAGATGTAGCAGGATGGGGGCAGGTACTGCTCTCTGCCAGTACTGATCCACAGCTGTGAAGTATGGCCAGCCAGCATGGAAGTAAGAAAATCCTGAGTTCCTCATTCACTGGCAGTGCTGTGCTGCAAGCCCAAAAGTGCCCCAGCCCATCCAGTACTCATAGCC
>JACDJE010002434.1:1425547-1525416 GCA_016647715.1 Pavo muticus | reverse complement strand
GATGGCTGGAGGTGGCCGTGCGCCCCGGTGTCTGGGCCCGTGTGTCTGTGGGGCTGTGGGACAATGGCACTGCCACTGTGGCGTGCCGGCAGCTGGGCTGCGGTGTGCCTGAGAAAATTTATGCTGCACTGGACAATTACTCGAGCCCCATGGAGCTGGAGCTGCGCTTTGTTGGCACTGAGCTCCTGGCACAGCGCAACGCCTCAGGGATGGCCACATAGCCCAGCAACAGCCCCAAGGAGTTGGCCATCGCCTGCTCAGGTAAGTGCACAGGGAAGGGCCAAGAGCACAATGCTGCCATCCCCATCCCCAGCCCAACCCTCCCACACAGGAAGCAAGCAGCTGAGGCTGGTGGGCGGCCCGGGGCGCTGTGCCAGCAGGGTGGAGGTGTACAGCGAGGGCACCTGGGGCAAGAATTGCCAGGACACCTGGACACTCCAGGATGTCACCGTGGTCTGCCACCAGCAGGGCTGCGGATGGGCCCTGGAGGCTCCTGGCACTGGGACGCTGTGGCCAGGTGCTGGGGGCTGCTCTGGCACAGAGGATGTTCTCCGGCACTGCCCGGCCCAGTGCAGCGTGGCTGCCAGCGCGGCAGCGGTGTGGGTGCCGTGTGCTCAGGTGAGTGCCACCATCCCTCTGGATGGGAGCACCCCCATCACCATCAGGGTACACTGATCCCCTGACCTCGTTGCAGGGCTGCTGGACCTGTGTCTGATGGGGGAAAGCAGCAGATGCAGTGGGCACCTGGATGTGCTGCACGAGGGGATGTGGGGTCGTGTTTGCGCCAATGGCACCAGCCCCAACACGGCTGCTGCCATCTGCCACCAGCTGGGATGTGGCACTGGGGGGAGTCTGTCAGCCAACCTTGCAGAGGGCTCAGAGCCTGCCTGGCTGAGCTGGGCGAGTTGTGAGGAGGGGGCCAACTCACTCTGGCGCTGCCCCTCAGCACCCTGGCAGCCGCAGGAATGCGACTGCTCTGGGATCACCTACATCGTGTGTGACGAGGACACCAGGCACAGGAGTGTGGCCACCAGCCCTGCCCCAGGTAGCAACCACCGGGACAGAGACACCTCAACAAATGCCTTTGTCCATGCTCACTGTTCTCTAACTGCTGCCATGGCATCCCCACAGGGCCTCACACTTCCTGTCACAACCCCACAGCTCTCAACCACAGCACTGTCCCACTGACTGCAGCAGCAAGGAGTGTGTCAGCACTCACGGTGCTGTGCGTGCTCCTGGGGACGCTGCTGTGCCTGGCCCTGGCTGTTCTGGCACACCGCACGCTAGCCCAATGCCAAGGTGGGCACCACTCTGGGGGTTCCCCAACACGGGGCAGCGCCTTGGGGACATCAGGGACACAGGTGCCATGCATGATGCCTTGCAGGCCCCAGCAAGAATGCTGCCTCCAAGGTTGTGTATGAGGAGCTTGACTACAGCCTGATGCCCAAGTACCAGGAGGTGCCCAACCACACAGGTGGGAGCAGGATGGTTCCCGGGTCCTGGAGCTGTCTCCATCTGCTGTCATGTCCCCAACATTTTTCTCCCTTGCAGGCTCCCTGTCTCAGGGCTCTGGGACAAAGCTGGCAGATCACAGCAGAGATGGAGCAGACAAGAGTGATCAGCAGGTGTCCTCAGGTAGGTGCACAAGCACAGAGGTGCACTGTGAGGACAAAAATGCATGAGGCAACCATCAGCAGGTGCATAGCCAAACAGCATTGATAGGGAAGTGAGGACATGCAGCCTCTCCCGGCTGTGTCCCTCACCCATGTCCCCTCTGTGTTTTCTGCAGACCCCCCCGACCAGCCCAGCTACAACAATGCTATGGCGGTGCCAGAGGAGTCCCCCACTCCCCAGCCCGAAGATGTCCCAGCACAGCCCCCTGAGGACACAGGCTACAACAAAGTTGGTATCAGCATCCTGGGGACATCGCTGTGAGCGGACTGTGGGGACATGGCTGAAACAGGGACCTCTGTCCCCAAGAAGGTGTGGCCCTGGGACTTGGTAGCATCATCTCTCTCTGCCCATTACACAGAACAGTAGCAAACTGCTCTCTTCTGCTTCCTGCAGCTTGGACACAACAGCTAATCAGCCTTTTTAAATTATTTTTTCTGTAACTCTTTACTTATGAGTATCTCTTCTTTATTAAAACCCCCAACCTGTGGAGAAACTCACTACCAGCCTTGACTCCTCTGAGACCATTGGACATTCCTTGGGGCCATGGGGCAAAGATGGATTTCACAGACATTCCCATTGGCTCTGGGCACAGAGGGAAAAAAGGAAGGAGTGTGAAAGCTGACAGAGATGAGGTGGGACGGCTCCCATGACTGCTGCGCTGCAGTGGAAGGACAACAAGGACCGTGTGTCCTCACAGGTACACACGTGCAGGCACGCTGCCATACGCTGTGGTTTCACCCAGCAGGCAGCTGAGCAGCACCCGGCCGTTCTCTCCCTCCGCCCCTGCCCCCCAGTGTGCCATGGGGGAGAGAGCTGTAAACAATCTCGTGGGGGAGATACAAATGGAAAAGGGCAGAAAAGGAAAGCAGTTACAGAAATTCAGGTAACTGTACATCTATGGATCTCCAAACACATTCACAGTCTTTTCCACACTGTACAATTAACAAATGTACAGTGAGGAGAGTGGCATGGATAGTATAAGAGACTACAAGTTTTATGGTTACAAAGATTACCAGGAAGGAAAGGACAATCAAAAATAAATGAAATGCTCACCTATGACCTAAGCTTGCGTTAGAAAACTCCAAAGGGAGCGATCTCCAGAAAGAGATCCTTCCCTAGTGGTATTCAGTCCTTAAATGGAGTCTGGGAGAGGTGCAGCCAGGCTCCATCCCTTCTGGTCTCACAGGTGAATCGCCTTCACCTGTGCTCCTGACTCAGTGCTCACCTCAGATGATGAATCAGAGCTTCAGGCCAATACTCAGCAGTTCCCATACTCTCCACTTCTTCCCGGCATGAACCAATAATCAGGTTAGCTAGAGGGTGAGCCTTCCCTAATACAGAGATCTGACACATCATGATGCTTATACAATTGCCCATCACGATGAAGGTTGACACAATTTAAGACGAGTGATGATCGGTGTATGATGGAGGTTGATACTCTTTCATGGGCCAGTGCTCACTGGTGTTACTGGAGGCATGTGGTCCTGAGGTGCAGGTCCATCCTATGCTCCATCAGTCCCAGGTAGACCATCACTGGGTGTCACACATGATCTCACAGCAATACTGGAATGCTTCCATGGCATTTCGTTCCTCCCAGTGATCCTAGAGGCTCAAAGACTCACAGAGAGTAATACAGATGTTTCAGGGGTAACAGAAGGGGAGGGTCTGCCCTCCAGAGCAACATACAGGTCATTTTTCTATCCTGGCTCAACACTTCAGCTTGTACTGGGGCATGTCCTGGCTGCCTGTACCATACCTTTTGGCCAGATAGTTGTGCAGCCACAGACATATCAGGCACCAGAGGGGTTGTCCTGATCTGCCACAGAGACAGGATGGGGGTCTCTTTAGCAATGAAGATTGGAGTGCTGACCACACATCAGAAGGCCATGTACCAGTTAACAGAAGGACTACTGAGCCTCCCATCTCCAATAATCTGCCCCAATGTGCAAGTAGGCCACACCACTTTGGTCCTACCTGCACCCTCCAAGGCCATTTTATTCTATGGGTACCTGGTTCTAAATTCTCAGGGGCAGGGAGCAGAAGATTATTTTCATTGCCAATTTGGGGTCTTACCTGATTATCAGTGTTTGGATCCTAAGCGCCGAGGCCCATGTAGTCTGTAGCATTTTCAGGGCACTGGGTCTGCCATATTGAGGTCTTTCATTCTGGTCCCGCAAGGTTTCATAGAGTCTTTTTGTCCATCCCTGCAGGGACTGAGAGTCTGTCTTCAGGGCAGCCTTAAGAATACTGTTCTAACATTCAATGAGGTGTGCCCCCGTTGGATTGTATGGCAGGTGGAATCACCATTCAATGTTGTTTTCTTCTGCCCAGTGTTGTATCATTGCAACAGTAAAATGAGTCCCTTGGTCACTCTCGATGACTTGAGGTGTCTCATAGACAGACATCATTTCAGTAAGTGCCTTGATGGTATAAGCCTGGTTTGCTCTGGGGACTGGATAGGCCTGCAGCAGCCCGCTTGCAGAACTTACCCAGCTCAGGGCATATCTTGCCCCCTCAGACCAAGGAAGGGGCCCAACGTAATCAACCCGCCATCGCTGGAGTGGATTGTGTCCTCTAGCAAGATGGGCTGCTGTTTCAGGCAACAATCTTGGTCTCATCTTGGAGCAAGCGTCGCAGTCTCGGCATGCCTGAGTGATGTCAGATAGCTGTACGAGCTGCCCCCATGCTTTAGCAGCTGCCCACATTGTCTTTTGGCCAGCATGCCATAGCTTCTGATGTAACCAACGGGTGATGTTCTCAGATAGTGAATTCTCAATCCATCGAACTCAGGCCAGTGTTTCAGCTTCGTCATTTCCCAGTGACTGTAGGGGTTGGTGACCAGAAATGTGGTAGACACATACAGTCCTGTGTTTAACTCCATTCCATATGTCTAACCACATATCTCTGCCCCAGACTGGTCGGGCGTGGGTAGTCCATTCCTAGGTGGCCCGCTGTGCAATCCAAAGAGCAAGCCCCTGGTACACAGCCCAACTATCTGTGCAGATGTTCAGGATACCATCACCAGGTTCCGTGGTTATAACCATCCACACGGCTCTCAGTTCTGCCCATTGGCTGCTCTGACCAACTCCCTCATCAAAGCAGATTGTCTCAGTGGAGGGATGACATGCTATTGTTCTCCACTTGCTTGGGTTGCCCTTGCTGGACCCATCTGTGTACCAGGCATCTTCAGGGATAGGTTATTTTCCCTCCTGAACAGGACTCCTCTCTGGTGGAGCAACCAAAGCTTCTTTTGATGCATCACCATGATACGTCACTGGGCCTAGGATCTTCTGGAGTTCTTTTAGTGGTGATGAAGACAGACTACTCCTCTGGCTGAGGTAGACCACCCATCACATGGCCTCTCAATATTGCCTGCACCACCCAGACACTAACACACTTTTGTCAAAGTCTGAACTGTCCCACAGTCATCTGGAGAGCCAGACCCATAAAATGTCTACGCCCAAGATGTACTCTGGAAATGGGGCAATAGACACCTTATACTCCCGGGGTGGGAGACACCCAACCTCCAGTTTCAACCATGTCTGGGTGACCGGAATGGTCTGTCCCCCAGAACCACCTATCATCACTCTATCACCATCAAATCTAGTCAGATCTCCAGAGATTATTGATGTTTCCACTCCTGCATCAAACAATGCTATAATCCTCTGAATATTCTTCTAAAACCAAAAAATTATCAACTCTACATAGGGCCTCCGGTCCCATCTGCAGGCCCAAGGGGAACTAGCATCTCCTGTCACACCATAAATTGTCCTATGGACAAGTCTTTTACCACTGCTGGCTCAGGCACTGTGGCCCAAGTCATCTGATGAGGCTTCTTCCTTCTACTAGGAACTAGAAAAATATTCCAAGTTCCATGCTGGTGTTGGTAAATTGTCAATAATTCTTACCCTAGGTTCTTTGGAGTGATTTTGAAATTTTGGATTGTCCTTCAACTGCTTCCATAGCTGAAGGAGGACATGATTGGCCTGGCGATCAATTATTGCAAATTGAACCCCAGCCCAGATCAAGTCATTAAACATTTGTTTTCAGGATACCTTTCGGGACCAATGGGTCCCCAATTGAGGAGTTCGTGGGGTGGGTCTCCTGGTTTTAGTTACTAGAAGAACCTCTGCCTCTTCCAATGTTTGAATACTGCGCCTGGTCTGAAGGCGCTCCGTCTCCCCTAGATCAGCTACCAGCTGGGGACCATGGACTCTGAGGATACTACGGGTTTAGTATAGAAACTAGAGTTCCATACAGGTGGGGCCTGTTGCAGGATCAGGTCTCTCATGCCTGCTGAAAATCTCATCATGTCTGGGCTTCCAAATGTGTCTTCATATATTGCATCTCTTATACCCAGTACGTAAATATAGTCTTGAAGCACCTTCATGGAGGACCATAACCCTGTGTGCAATGGTATATCTGATTTATTAGGCCAAACCATATGGCATGCTGCCATCAACCAATCTATTATTGAGTGGTTTTCCTTGGTATATTGGAAGNTTTATTAGGCCAAACCATATGGCATGCTGCCATCAACCAATCTATTATTGAGTGGTTTTCCTTGGTATATTGGAAGGCAGCATATAGCCTCTGCCAAAGGGCAGGGTGTACAGTCAGAGGTACCCATTCAGAGATTTCAGGCCCACTGACCATCAACACTTCCCGCCCCTGAATCCCATAACCTCAACAGCCAAGCCGGCACGCTTTCTCTGGGCTTTTGTTGGAATCACTGCACCAGGTCCATTAATTCCGTGGCTGTATAAGGACAGGCCGTCACATATATTTGGGTTTGGGCAGGAGGCCACTGATCAGGGGGCACACCTGCTGGTCTATCTTGGTTTTTCTTTTTTTTTTCTTTTTTTTTTTTTCTTTTTTTTGAGTCATTGCAGGATGGATCTCAAAGGGATCCACTGCAAGTGGAGTTTCGAGAACCAATGTAAAAGTTTTATCTTCTAGATCGACCAGGTCCATTGATTCAGGAACCTGGTTATTATCCATTGAAATGTTACAGACCTGCCCTATCAGGAAATTTAGGCTTGATTTTTCCCCATCAATATACGAAGTTCTTGATCTAATTCTTCTAAGCAGACTCATAACAACTGATATTCATTTTCTAAAGTATTGGCTCTCATTTTTACCTGATTTAAAGCATTTAACAGTGGCTATGCCACAAAAGAAGCAACTTGCAGCTGTTCTTTTGTAACCAATGTATCTTTGCGCAACCCAAGAATATAATCCACCATGCAAAATGGGGAAATATTTCTCATAACACACAGGGGATCCCAAAATTCAATTAAGGTCACCAGTTCATAGTAAGGTGATCCCAGAAATCCAGGGATCTATCAGAGGACAGTTTTCTCTAGGAGGGGAATGTTCTCACCCTTGACCAATTTATAGGCAATCCAGATGAAAGGGAATTATTTGTTTGGGGATTTTTTTAGAACTTTCGGCCTGCCTGGCTCACCAAATGCACAATTAACAAATAAACAGTGGGCAGAGAGGCATGGGAAGAAAGAGAAACATCAGAATTTATACTTAAAAAGATCACCAGGGCAGAAAGAGAAAAGCAAAAATAGATTAAAGGCTTACCTACATCCAAATCTCACAGAAGAAAACCCCAAAAGGAGGAATCTCCAGAAAGAAAGCCATCCACAGTGGCAGTCAGCCCTTAAATAGGGTCTAGGAGAGGTGCAGCCAGGCTCCACCCCTTCCAGTCACACTGTTGAATTGCCTTCACCTGTGCTCCCACGGCTGACTCAGTGCTTGCCTCAGGTGATCAATCAGTGGTTCAGGCCATGATTCACCAGTTCCCATACACACACATATTTTGATGAGCAAGCCTGAGTAAGCTCTCACCCTGCACTTGCTGGGAGGATCTCCACTTCTGAGGACACCTCCCTTGGCAGTGGGAAGGGCATGCATGTTAAAGAGCTACCTCTGACACAAGAGACATCGGGTGAGGGGTCTGAGCCACCTCCTGCACTTGTCTGTTACTGCAGTCTGTAAGGACCTGCAGTGGCTGAGATCAGGATTCCCATCCCTGATGTATGTTCCTGCTGGAAGGTGCCAAGCAGCCGTCCGTGGGGTTTCAATTAAAGTCATGGAACGGGCTGTCCTTTCCCATCAGCTCTATGCCACCGTAGTGTGCCACTGCCAGCTCCTGTCTGGCAGCGCTTGTTCCTCCTTCGCAGGCCAGGCCTTCCTGCCAGGGCCTCTCAGCTGGGTCTGGAGATGTGCTGCAGTGCTGCCTGGTGCTGCTGGCAGAGTTGTAGGCCCAGTCCTGCTGATCCCTGCTGTGGGGCTCCTGCTGCCTCCTGGGCCCTGCTCTGGCCTGCTTGGAGGCCGTGTTGGTGCTCTTGTGAGAGCAGGGCAGGGCCAGAGCTCTGCAACACGAGCACAGTGGAGCGGGAGCGATGCCCTGGTCCTGCTGGGAGCACAGCCAGGCTGTTGCAGGTGTCGCCGAGCCCCTGCGGCTCCATGGTGGGGAGAGCTGTTGCGACGGACAGCTGGAGGTGCCTGGGCCCATGTGACTGTGGGGCTGTGGTACAACGGCACTGCCACTGTGGCGTGCCGGCAGCTGGGCTGCGGTGTGCCTCAGAAAATCTATGCTGTGCCAGCCAGCGGCTCGGGCCCCATGGAGCTGCAGGAGCTGCGTTGTGTTCGCACCGAGGAGCTCCTGGCACAGTGTAACGCCTCGGGAATGGCCACAGAGCCCAGCAACAGCCCCAAGGAGTTGGCCATCGCCTGCTCAGGTAAGTGCACAGGGAAGGGCCATGAGCACAACGCTGCCATCTCCATCCCCATCCCACCCCTCCCACACAGGAAGCAAGCAGCTGAGGCTGGTGGTGGCCCGGGGTGCTGTGCCAGCAGGGTGGAGGTGTACAGCGAGGGCACCTGGGGCACCATCTGCCAGGACACCTGGACCCTGCAGGATGCCACCGTTGTCTGCCGCCAAGTGGGCTGTGGGTGGGCCCTGGAGGCACCTGATATGAGCTCTTTGGGCCTGAAACTGGGACGCTGTGGCTGGGTGCCGGGGGCTGCTCTGGCACAGAGGATGTTGTCTGGCACTGCCTGGCCCCAGTGCAGAGTGGCTGCCAGCGTGGCGGCGGTGCAGGCGCCGTGTGCTCAGGTGAGTGCCACCATCCCTCTGGATGGGAGCAGCCCCATCAACCTCGAGGTGCACTGATCCCCTGACCTCATTGCAGGTCTGCTGGACCTGCATCTGACAGGGGAAAGCAGCAGATGCAGTGGGCACCTGGAGGTGCTGCATGAGGAGATGTGGGGTCATGTTTGCGCCAATGGCATCAGCCCCAACACGGCTGCTGCCATCTGCCACCAGCTTGGATGTGGCACAGGGGGGAGGCTGGCAGCCATCCCTGCAGAGGGTTCAGAACCCGCATGGCTGAGCTGGGTGAGTTGTGAGGAGGGGGCCCGCTCGCTCTGGCGCTGCCCCTCGGCACCCTGGCAGCTGCAGGAATGTGACACCACTGGGATCACCCACATCACATGCGATGAGGACAGCGGGTACAAGAATGTGGCCACTAGCCCTTCCCCAGGTAGCAACCACCGGGACAGAGAAACCTCAACAAATGCCTTTGTCCATGCCCACTGTCCTCTAACTGTTGTCATGGGATGCCCACGGGGCCTCACGCTTCCTATCACTGCCCCACAGCTCTCAACCACAGCACTGTCCCACTGACTGCAGCACCAAGGAGTGTTTCAGCACTCACAGTGCTGTGCGCACTCCTGGGGACGCTGCTATGCCTGGCCCTGGCTGTTCTGGCTGTGCAGGCACACCGCACATGGGCCCAGTGCCAAGGTGGGCACCGCTCTGGGTCTTCTCCACCACGGGGCAGCACCTTGGTGACATTGGGGACACTGGTGCCAAGCATGGCCCCAGCAAGTATGCTGCCTCCAAGGTTGTGTATGAGGAGCTTGACTACAGCCTGATGCCCGAGTACCAGGAGGTGCCCAGCCACACAGGTGGGAGTGGGATTGTTCCCAGGGCCTGGGGCTGTCCCCATCCGCTGTCCTGTCCCCAACACCTTTTCTCCTTGCAGGCTCCCTGTCTCAGGGCTCAGGGACAAAGCTGGCAGATCACAGTGGAGATGGTGCAGAGGAGAGTGATCGGTAGGTGTCCTCAGGTAGGTGCACGGGCACAGAGGTGCACTGTGAGGACAATAATACACTGGGTACTCACTTGCAGGTATGTAGCCAAACAGCATTGATGGGGAGGTGAGGGCATGCAGCCTCTCCTGGCTCTGTCCTCACCAGTGTCCCCTCTATGTCTGTCGCAGACCCCTCTGCCCAACCCCAGCACAGCCCCTCATATGGCTACGACGATGCTATGGCTGTGCCGGAGGTGTCCCCCTCTCGTCACGCCAGGGATGCTCCAGCACAACCCCTGAGGACACAGGCTATGATGACGTTGGCGTCAATGTCCTGGGGACATCGCTGTGAGCAGACTGTGGGGACATGGCTGGAAAAGGAAACTCTGTCCCCAAGAAGGGGGGGCCCTGGGACCTAGGTAGCATCACCTCTCCCTGCCCAGTTCACAGAACAGCAGCAAATTGCTCTGCTCTCCTTCCTGAAGCTGGAACAAAACAGCAAACTGACTTTCAAAGATTATTTTCTGTAACTCTTTCCTTATGAGTATCACTTCTTTATTAAAACCGCCAAACTGTGCAGAAACCTCCAGCCTTGGCACCTGTACCTGAGTCCATCAGCCATTCCTCAGGGCTGTGGTGCAAAGCTGGATTACAGAGACATCCGCATCGGCTCTGGGCAACAACGGTAAGAGTGTGCAAGCTGATAGAGATGAGGTGGGATGGCTCCCATGACTGCTGCGCTGCCGTGGAAGCACAACAAGGACCGCGTGTCCCCACAGGCACACAGGTGCAGGCACGCTGCCACACGCTGTGGTTTCACCCAGCAGGCAGCTGAGCAGCACCCGGCTGTTCATTCACTCCACCCCTGCCCCCCAGTGTGCCATGGGGGAGAGAGCTGTAAACAAACTCATGGGGGAGATACAAACAGAAAAGGGCAGAAAACTGTTACAGAAATTCAGATGATAACTGTACATGTATGGATCTCCACACACATTCACAGCCTTTCCACAAATGATTTGATAAGCATACCTGAGTAAGCTGACTCTCAGCTTGCGCTTGCTGGGAGGATCTCCACTTCTGAGGACAACTCCCTTGGCAGTGGGAAGAGCACACACATTAAAGAGCTCCCTCTGACACAAGAGGTATCGGGTGAGGGGTCTGAGCCACCTCCTACACTTGTCTGTTACTGCAGTCTGTAAGGACCTGCAATGGCTGAGGTTAGGATTCCCATCCCTGATGTATGTTCCTGCTGGAAGGTGCCAAGCAGCCGTCCGTGGGGTTTCAATTAAAGTCCTGGTATGGGCTGTCCTTCCCCATCAGCTCCATGCCACCACAGTGTGCCGCTGCCAGGAGGAATGGCGGCCTCCTGGCTGGCAGTGCTCATCCCTCCCAAGCAGGCCAGGCCTTCCTGCTGGGGCCTCTCAGCTGGGCCTGGAGATGTGCTGCAGTGCTGCCTGGTGCTGCTGGCAGAGCTGTAGGCCCAGCCCTGCTGATCCCTGCTGTGGGGCTGCTGCTGCCTCCTGGGCCCTGCTCTGGCCCACTTGGAGGCCGTGTTGGTGCTCTTGTGAGATCAGCGAAGGGCCGGAGGTCTGCAACACGAGCACAGAGAGGCAGGAGTGATGACCGCATCCTGCTGGCATCCCCGTCCCGCACATTGCATCCCCGCACCCTCAGCAGGAGCCCAGCCCCGCAGCCATGTTCCCAGGAGCACCCGGTCCTGGCCCACTAAGCCATTCCGCCACGCACAGACCCTGCAGCGGGGCTAGGCACTGCCCCACGTCCCAGCCTTGCATACAGGCAGGGTTTCGCTTTTGAAAGCGGCTGCGCACCCATCGCACACTTCCTCCTTCCCCAGCACCAGGCTGCACGTGGGGACACGGGCAGGGACAGCTCGGCCCTGCACCTTCCCGTGTGGAATTAGGGTTTCTGTGCTGTCCCCGTAGCAGCCGGACAGCCCTAGGACTGCTGCAGTCTGCAGCTGTCCCTTTGTCTGCTCCTGCAGCAGCGATACCAAAGTGGGGCAGCAAGACCCCTTCTCAAATGCTGCAGGCTCAAGTAGAAGAGCATTACCTTATGTAGTGTTTTGCTTCTGTGCAGCTGGCACAGCAGCTGTGTGAGCTTTGTGCTCTCACTCGGTCCCTAAGCTGCAGAAAACATTCCCTCCTGCCTGTGCTGTGGGGAGAGAACAGGGACTGTGGGTGCAGAGGTGCAGGAAGTGCTGTGTCCCACCGGATGCTGTGAGGGGCTGGGCATGGCGCTCCTGCTTATGTCCTGGCCAGCATTGGGACCTTATTCATCCCACTGCTTCCTGGGATGCCTCAAAGGCAGCTCTAGGACCCCACCATAATGTGGTACACACCAGGGTTGAGAGGGAGTCCCCGTTTGGGGTTACTCCAGTCCATGTGGGGAGCTCTCTGCATGGCACAGCCCCAGCCCCTGCTCAGAGTCACACAGCGCCCAAGCAGGCTGGCACCCCTCAGGAACACGTAGGCACCAAGATGCCTTGCTGGGCCTGCATGACGCCAGAAGCGGAGACAAGCCTCATATTTGGGCACAAAGCAGGTTATTGGAGGCAGGGACCCAGCAGGCAGCTGATAACCCTGCTGATAACGGCTCCCACCATATCTCGCCATCCCCATTGGCTCCTGCCAGCAGGGGCTGCCTGTATATATCCCCCTCCCCATCCTGGGCTGCAGGCTGTGCATGTGGGGCATGATGGTGCCTGCCAGGGTGCTGGGGCTGCTGCTCTGCATGCAGCTCTGCGGGGGTGAGTCGCGGGGCAGGAGGGTCACCATAGGACAGGGGGGAAGCAGAGGGGCAGGGTTGTAGCCATGGGACAGGTACCCACAGGCTCAGCCACCTCCCTGGGGTGCCCACAGGCAATGAGGAGCTGCGGCTGGTGGATGGCGGTGGGCGCTGTGCCGGTCAGGTGGAGGTGAAGCACGAGGGCGAATGGGGCTCCGTCTGCAGCTACGACATCCAGTGGGACGCGCCAGAGACCAGCATGGTGTGCCGGCAGCTGGGCTGTGGCACGGTGGCCCGCACGTCCCCATATGCCCCATTCGGGCAGGGTAAGGGACACATCTGGCTGCATCCCACATTCTGTGATGGCACTGAGACCACCCTGGAGGACTGCTCTCACTACGGCTGGGGCAAGCACTTCTGTGGCCATGAGTGGGATGTTGGGGTGATCTGCACAGGTGAGGCAGGGTGGCTGGGATGGGAAGACAGTGCCAGGACCCTTGGGCAGGTCTGAGGCCAATCCCTGATGCAGAGGCGCTGGAGCTGAGGCTGGTGGACAACGGTGGGCCCTGCGAGGGGAGAGTGGAGGTGAAGCTGCTGGGACGCTGGGGCACGGTGTATGACAATGCCTGGAACATGGATGATGCTGAGGTGGTGTGCCAGCAGCTGGGCTGCGGTTCGGCAGCTCACACCAAGTGTACCCGGTCAATTTTGCAAGTCAACAGTCCCATAATGTTGGCTTATGTCATTTGCAATGGGAACGAGAAGGCCTGGGACTGCAACATTAAGGGTTGGGGTCCGTACAGTTTTCGACATGATTATAATGCCTCTGTGGTCTGCCAAGGTGAGAGCTGGACACATGCGGCACTGTGGGGAGCCCATTGCCCACATCCCCCAGCAAAGCAGCCCACCTCTCCCAGCAGGGTTCTCCCAGCTGGCTGGAGGGGACAGCGAGTGCTCTGGAAGGCTGGAGGTGCGGCAGGGCCAGGCCTGGGTCAGCGTCTGCCACGGCCACGTGGATCTCATGGCTGCCCAGGTCGTCTGCAGAGAACTGGGCTGNCCAAGTGTACCCGGTCAATTTTGCAAGTCAACAGTCCCATAATGTTGGCTTATGTCATTTGCAATGGGAACGAGAAGGCCTGGGACTGCAACATTAAGGGTTGGGGTCCGTACAGTTTTCGACATGATTATAATGCCTCTGTGGTCTGCCAAGGTGAGAGCTGGACACATGCGGCACTGTGGGGAGCCCATTGCCCACATCCCCCAGCAAAGCAGCCCACCTCTCCCAGCAGGGTTCTCCCAGCTGGCTGGAGGGGACAGCGAGTGCTCTGGAAGGCTGGAGGTGCGGCAGGGCCAGGCCTGGGTCAGCGTCTGCCACGGCCACGTGGATCTCATGGCTGCCCAGGTCGTCTGCAGAGAACTGGGCTGTGGTACAGCACTGCCCCTACCCGGGGCCGGGCATTTTGGGGCAGCAGCGGGGCCATTCTGGGATGGCACCTTCGAATGCAACGGTACTGAGCTTCTGCTGTCTGCCTGCGCACAGTGGCCAAACCACATCCAGACCTGCACCCAACCAGCTGCCATCATCTGCTCCTGTAAGTACAAGGGTCGTGGATCTGCAACAGCCCCGTACAGTGTAGTGTATGCAGGGGGGTCCCTCACTCCACCAACCCCAGAACCGTCTCTCTGCTGCAGCCTACTCCGGGTTCCGGCTGGTGGATGGAGGCTCGGTCTGCACTGGGAGGGTGGAGGCGGAGGCACGAGGGGTGTGGGGGCCCCTGTGTGCCACCAGCTAGGACCTGCCCGACACCCATGTCCTCTGACACCACCTGGGCTGTGGCTCCGCTACCTCCCTGCTCCCACCAGGCCAGTTTGGGACAGGCACAGGGATGCTGCGGATCGATGCCCTCAGCTGCAGCGGGAGCGAGCAGCACCCAGGCGAGTGCCCTGTGGAGGTGCTGGGGCAGCCCGCCTGCCCCCCTGGGCACACCGCCACTGTCAACTGCTCAGGTGGGTGTGGGGAAAGTTGGAACTACCAGCAGGTGGGGAGGAATGTCAGTTCCCAAGGCACAGCCAGGCTGTTGCAGGTGTCGCCGAGCCCCTGCGGCTGCACGGTGGGGAGAGCCATTGCGACGGACGGCTGGAGGTGGCCGTGCGCCCCGGTGCCTGGGCCCGTGTGTCTGTGGAGCTGTGGGACAATGGCACTGCCACCGTGGCGTGCCGGCAGCTGGGCTGCGGTGTGCCTCAGAAAATCTATGCTGCACCGGACAATGGCTCGGGCCCCATGGAGCTGCAGGAGCTGCGCTGTGTTGGCACCGAGGAGCTCCTGGCACAGTGTAACACCTCAGGGATGGCCACAGAGCCCAGCAACAGCCCTGGGGACTTGGCCATCGCCTATTCAGGTAAGTGCACAGGGAAGGGCCATGACCACAACGCTGCCATCTCCATCCCCAGTCCAACCCTCCCACACAGGAAGCAAGCAGCTGAGGCTGGTGGGTGGCCCGGGGCGCTGTGCCGGCAGGGTGGAGGTGTACAGCGAGGGCACCTGGGTCTCCATCTGCCAGGACACCTGGACACTGCAGGACGCCTCCGTGGTCTGCCGCCAACTGGGCTGCGGGTGGGCCCTGGAGGCACCTGATATGAGCTCTTTGGGCCTGGCACTGGGACGCTGTGGCCAGGTGCCGGGGGCTGCTCTGGGACAGAGGATGCTCTCTGGCACTGCCCAGCCCCAGTGCAGCATGGCTGCCNAGTGCACAGGGAAGGGCCATGACCACAACGCTGCCATCTCCATCCCCAGTCCAACCCTCCCACACAGGAAGCAAGCAGCTGAGGCTGGTGGGTGGCCCGGGGCGCTGTGCCGGCAGGGTGGAGGTGTACAGCGAGGGCACCTGGGTCTCCATCTGCCAGGACACCTGGACACTGCAGGACGCCTCCGTGGTCTGCCGCCAACTGGGCTGCGGGTGGGCCCTGGAGGCACCTGATATGAGCTCTTTGGGCCTGGCACTGGGACGCTGTGGCCAGGTGCCGGGGGCTGCTCTGGGACAGAGGATGCTCTCTGGCACTGCCCAGCCCCAGTGCAGCATGGCTGCCAGCGTGGTGGCAGTGCGGGCACCGTGTGCTCAGGTGAGTGCCACCATCCCACTGGATGGGAGCTGCCCCATCACCATCAGGGTGCACTGATCCCCTGACCTTGTTGCAGGTCTGCTGGACCTGCGTCTGATGGGGGAAAGCAGCAGATGCAGTGGACACCTGGAGGTGTTACATGAGGAGACGTGGGGTCGTGTTTGCACCAATGGCACCAGCCCCGCCACGGCTGCTGCCGTCTGACGCCAGCTGGGATGTGGCACTGGAGGGAGTCTGTCAGCCATCCCTGCAGAGGGCTCAGAGCCTGCCTGGCTGAGCTGGGTGAGTTGTGAGGAAGGGGCCCGCTCGCTCTGGCGCTGCCCCTGGGCACCCTGGCAGCTGCAGGAATGTGATCCCACTGGGATTATCCACATCGCCTGTGATGGGGACACCAGGGACAGCAGTGACGCCACCAGCCCTGCCCCAGGTAGCAACCACAGGGACAGAGATATCTGAACAAATGACTTTGTCCGTCCTCACTGTCCTCTAATTGCTGCCAGGGGATCCCCACAAGGCCCCATGCTTCCTATTACTGCCCCACAGCTCTCACCCACAGCGCTGTCCCGCTGACTGCAGCACCAAGGAGTGTATCAGCACTCACGGATTGTGTGCACTCCTGGGGATGCTGCTGTGTCTGGCCCTGGCTGCCCTGGCTGTTCTGGCACACCGCACACGGGCCCAGTGCCAAGGTGGGCACCGCTCTGGAGGGTTACCCAACACAGGGCAGTGCCTTGGGGACATTGGGGACACGGGTGCCATGCATGCTGCCTTGCAGGCCCCAGCAAGGATGCTGCCTCCGATGTTGTGTATGAGGAGCTTGACTACAGCCTGATGCCTGCGTACCAGGAGGTGCCCAGCCACACAGGTAGGAGCTGGATGGTCACCGGGTCCTGAGGCTTTCCCCCAGCCACTGTCATGTCCATTTCCTCCCCTCCAGGCTCCCAAACCCAGGGCTCAGGGAGAAAACTGTCAGATCACAGTGGGGATGGCGCAGAGGAGAGTGATCTCCAAGTGTCCCCAGGTAGGGGCAAGGACACAGAGGTGCACAGTGAGGACAGAAGGGCAGTGGGCACATATCCAAGGGGTCGTAGCAAAACAGCAGTGATGGGCAGGCGATGGCATGCAGCCCTTCCCAGCTGTGTCCTCACCACCGGCCCCCACTGTGCCTGTCGCAGATCCCCCTACCCAGCCCCAGCACAGCCCCTCGCATGGCTACAATGATGCTATGGCTTTGCTGGAACTGTCCCCCTCTCCGCACCCTGGGGATGCCCCAGCACAGCCTCCCGAGGAAATGGGCTATGACGACGTTGGTGTCAGCACCCTGGGGATATCGCTGTGAGCAGACTGTGGGGACATGGATGGAACAGGGACCTCTGTCCCCAAGAAGGTGTGCTTCTGGCCTTGGCAGTGTCACCTCTCCCTGCCCGGCGCACGCAACAGAAGCAAAATGGCCTGTTCTCCTTCCTGTAGCTGGGACACAACAGAAAATTGACTTCTAAAAATTGTTTTCTGTAACTGTTTCCTTATGAGTATCTCTTCTTTATTAAAACCCCAAAACTCTGCAGAAACTCACTTCCAGACTTGGCTCCTGTACCTGAGCCTGTCAGCCATTCCTCAGGGCTGTGGTGCAAAGCTAGATTACAGAGATATCCCCATAGGCTCTGGGCACAGGGAGAACAACAGAAAGAGCGTGCAAGCTGACAGAGATGAGGTGGGATGGCTCCCGTGAGTGCTGTGCTGCAGTGGAAAGACAGCAAGGACTGCGTCTGCACAGGCACACAGGTGCAGGCACGCTGCCACACGCTGTGGTTTCACCCGGCAGGCAGCTGAGCAGCACGCGGCCGTTCGCTCACTCTGCCCCTGCCCCCCAGTGTGCCATGGGGGAGAGAGCTGTAAACAAACTCGTGGGGGAGATACAAATGGAAAAGGGCAGAAAACTGTTACAGAAATTCAGATGATAACTGTACGTGTATGGATCTCCACACAATTTCAATCCCGTGTAAGCTGACTCTCACCCTGTGCTTGGTGGGAGGATCTCCACTTCTGAGGACACCTCCGTTGGCAGTGGGAAGAGCACACACGTTAAAGAGCTCCCTCTGACACAAGAGACATTGGGTCAGGGGTCTGAGTCGCCTCCGGCACTTGTCTGTTACTGCAGTCTGTAAGGACCTGCAGTGGCTGAAGTCAGGATTCCCATCCCTGATGTATGTTCCTGCTGGAAGGTGCCAAGCAGCCGTCCCTGGGGTTTCAATTAAAGTCATGGAACAGGCTGTCCTTCCCCATCAGCTCTATGCCACTGCAGTGTGCTGCTGTCAGGAGGAATGGCAGCCTCCTGGCTGGCAGTGCTTGTCCCTCCTGAGCAAGCCAGGCATTCCCGCCAGGGCCTGTCAGCTGGGCCCAGAGCTGTGCTGCAGTGCTGCCTGCTGCTGCTGGCAGAGCTATAGGCCCGGCCCTGCTGAGCCCTGCTTTGAGGCTCCTGCTGCCTCCTGGGGCTGGGAGGCTGTGCTGGTACTCTTGTGAGAGCAGGGCAGGGCTAGAGCTCTGCAACATGAGCACAGTGAGGGGAGAGTGATGCCCGGATCCTGCTGGCATCCCCATCCAGCACATTGCATCCCCGCACCCTCAGCAGGAGCCCGGCCCCTCAGCCATGTTCCCAGGAGCCCCCAGTGCCCACTGAGCTGTGCCATGCACTGACCCTGCAGCAGGGCCAGGCACTGCCCTACATCCCAGACATGCTTACAGGCAGGGTTTCACTTTTGAATGCAGCCGTGCACCCATCGCACACTTCCTCCTTCCCCAGCACCGGGCTGCACGCGGGGAAACGAACATGGACAGCTCGGCCCTGCAGCCTTCCCCTTGTGAAATTGTGGTTTCTGTGCTGTCCCTGTAGTAGCCGGACAGCCCTAGGACTGATGCATTCTGCAGCTGTCCCAGTGTCTGCTCCTGCAGCAGCAATACCAAAGCAGGGGAGAAAGACCCCTTACCGCATCTGCATGCTTGAGTACAAGAGCATCGCCTTATGCAGTGCATTGCTTCTGTGCAGGTGGCACAGTAATTGTGTGAGGTTGGTGCTCACACTCGGTCCGTGCGTAGGAGAAAACATCCCCACCTGCCTGTGCTGCGCGGAGGGTGTTGGGTCCACGTGTGCCCAGATGCTGGCAGTGCTGTGTCCCACCGGCTGACTTGAGGAGCCAGGGATGGCACACCTGCCTATGTCCTGGCCAGCATGGGAACATTATTCACCCCACTGCTTCCTGGGATGCCTCAAAGGCAGCTCTAGTGCCGCACTATAATGTGGTACACAGTAGAGTGCAGAGGGAGTACCTGTTTGGGGTCACTCCTGTCCCTCTGGAGACTCTATCTGCATGGGCACAGCCGGAGCCTCAGCCCCTGCTCAGGAACATGCAGCACGTAGGCAGGCAGGCACACCACGGTGACACAAAGGCAATGAAACTCGTGGTGGGTCTGCGTGACGCCAGAAGCGGAGACAAGCCTCATATTTGGGCACAAAGCAGGTTATTGGAGGCTGGGACCCAGCAGGCAGCTGATAACCCTGCTGATAACGGCTCCCACCGTACCTCGTCATCCCCATTGGCTCCTGCCAGCAGGGGCTGCCTATATATCCCCCTCCCCATCCCAGGCTGCAGGCTGTGCATGTGGGGCATGATGGTGCCTGCCAGGGTGCTGGGGCTGCTGCTCTGCATGCAGCTCTGTGAGGGTGAGTAGTGGGGCAGGGGGGTCGCCGTGGGACAGGGGAGAAGTGGAGGGGCAGGGTTGCAGCCATGGGACGGGCACCCCCAGACTCAGCCACCTTCCTGGGGTGCCCACAGGCAATGAGGAGCTGCGGCTGGTGGATGGCGGTGGGCGCTGTGCTGGTCGGGTTGAGGTGAAGCACGAGGGCGAATGGGGCTCCGTCTGCAGCTACGACATCCAGTGGGGCAAGCAAGCAGCCGGCGTGGTGTGTCGGCAGCTGGGCTGCGGCACGGTGGCCCATACATCACCATACGCCCCATTCGGGCAAGGCAAGGGACGCATCTGGCTGCATCCCACATTCTGTGATGGCACTGAGACCACCCTGGAGGACTGCTCTCACTACAGCTGGGGCAACCACTTATGTGGCCATGAACGTGATGTGGGAGTGATCTGCACAGGTGAGGCAGGGTGACTGGGATGGGAAGACAGTGCCAGGACCCCTGGGCAGGTCTGAGGCCAATCCCTGATGCAGAGGCGCTGCAGCTGCGGCTGGCGGATGGTGGGGGACCCTGTGATGGGAGAGTGGAGGTGAAGCTGCTGGGACGTTGGGGCACGGTGGCTGACAATGCCTGGAACATGGATGATGCTGAGGTGGTGTGCCAGCAGCTGGGCTGCGGCTCGGCTGCTCACACCAAGTTTACCCGGTCAGTTTCGCAAGTCAACAGTCCTGTAATGTTGGCTTTTGTCAATTGCAACGGGACCGAGAAGGCCATCTGGGACTGCAACATTAAGGGTTGGGGTCCCTACAATGTCACTCGTGATTATAACGCCTCTGTTGTCTGCCAAGGTGAGATGTGGGAGCATGCAGAACTGTGGGGACTCCACTGCCCACATCCCTCAGCCCAGCAGCCCACCTCTCCCAGCAGGGTTCTCCAAGCTGGCCGGAGGGGACAGTGAGTGCTCAGGGAGGCTGGAGGTGCGGCAGGGCCAGGCCTGGGTCAGCGTCTGCCACGGCCACGTGGATCTCATGGCTGCCCAGGTCGTCTGCAGAGAACTGGGCTGTGGTACAGCACTGGCCCTACCCGGGACCGGGCATTTTGGGGCAGCAGCAGGGCCTTTCTGGGATGGTGCCTTTCAGTGCAATGGCACCGAACCCCTCCTATCCGCTTGCACACAACGGCCTCCCCACATGCAGACCTGCACCCAACCCACAGCTATCATCTGCTCCAGTAAGTGAAGGGGCCATACATCTGCATCAGCCCCATGCAGTGTGTGGTACCCAAAGGTTCATCACTCCAAAAACCCCTCTCTCTCCTGCAGCCTACACCGGGTTTCGGCTGGCAGATGGAGGCTCGGTCTGCACTGGGAGGGTGGAGGTGGAGGCACACGGGGTATGGGGGCCCCTGTGTGCCACTGCCTGGGACCTTCCCGACGCCCACGTCCTCTGCCACCACCTGGGCTGTGGCCCTGCTGTTTCCCTGCCCCCACCAGGCCATTTTGGAACAGGGATGGGGATGCTGCGGAGCGATGCACTCAGCTGTAGTGGGAGCGAGCGGCACCCAGGCGAGTGCCCCGTTGAGGTGTTGGGGCAGCCCGCCTGCCCCCTCAGGCACACAGCAGCTGTCAGCTGCGCAGGTGGGTGTGGGGAAAGTGGGGATCCCCAGCAGGTGGGGAGCACTGCCCTTTCCCATGGCACAGCCAGGCTGTTGCAGGTGTCGCCAAGTCCCTGCGGCTCCACGGTGGGGAGAGCCGTTGCGACGGACAGCTGGAGGTGGCCGTGCGCCCCGGTACCTGGGCCCGTGTGTCTGTGGGGCTGTGGGACAACGGCACTGCCACCGTGGCATGTCGGCAGCTGGGCTGTGGTGTGCCCGAGAGAATACATGCTGTGCGAGACAACGGCTCAGGCCCCATGGAGCTGCAGGAGCTGCGCTGTGTTGGCACTGAAGAGCTCCTGGCACAGTGTAACGCCTCAGGGATGGCCACAGAGCCCAGCAACAGCCCCCAAGAGTTGGCCATTGCCTGTTCAGGTAAGTGCACAGGGAAGGGCCAAGAGCACAACACTGCCATCCCCATCCCCAGCCCAACCCTCCCACACAGGAAGCAAGCAGCTGAGGCTGGTGGGCAGCCCGGGGCGCTGCGCTGGCAGGGTGGAGGTGTACAGTGAGGGCACCTGGGGCACCGTCTGCCAGGACAACTGGACACTGCAGGATGCCACCGTGGTCTGCCGCCAGCTGGGCTGCGGATGGGCCCTGGAGGCACCTGGCTCTGAGCTCTTTGGGCCTGGCACTGGGACGCTGTGGCCAGGTGCCGGGGGCTGCTCTGGGACAGAGGATGCTCTCTGGCACTGCCCAGCCCCAGTGCAGCATGGCTGCCGGCGTGGTGGCAGTGCGGGCGCTGTGTGCTCAGGTGAGTGCCATCATCCCTCTGGATGGGAGCAGCCCCACCACCATCAGGGTGCACTGATCCCCTGACCTTGTTGCAGGGCTGCTGGACCTGCGTCTGACGGGGGAAAGCAGCAGATGCAGTGGGCAGCTGGAGGTGCTGCATGAGGGGACGTGGGGTCGTGTTTGCGCCAATGGCACCAGCCCCGCCATGGCTGCTGCCGTCTGCCACCAGCTGGGATGTGGCACAGGAGGGAGTCTGTCAGCCATCCCTGCAGAGGGCTCAGAGCCTGCCTGGCTGAGCTGGGTGAGTTGTGAGGAAGGGGCCCGCTCACTCTGGCGCTGCCCCTCGGCACCCTGGCAGCTGCAGAAATGCGGCCCCACTGGGATCACCCACATCGTGTGTGATGAGGACACTGGGGACAGCAGTGAGGCCACCAGCCCTGCCCCAGGTAGCAATCACTGAGACAGAGACACATCAACAAATGGCTTTGTCCATGCTCACTGTCCTCTAACCGCTGCCATGGGATCCCCATGAGGCCTCATGCTTCCTATCACTGCCCCACAGCTCTCACCCACAGCACTGTCCCACTGACTGCAGCACCAAGGAGTGTGTCAGCACTCACGGTGCTGTGCGTGCTCCTGGGGATGCTGCTATGCCTGGCCCTGGCCGCCCTGGCTGTTCTGGCACACCGCACATGGGCCCAGTGCCAAGGTGGGCACCGCTCTGGGTCTTCCCCATTACCAGGCAGCGCCTTGGGGACACTGGGGACACGGGTGCCATGCATGCTGCCTTGCAGGCCCCAGCAAGGATGCTGCCTCGGACGTTGTGTATGAGGAGCTTGACTACAGCCTGATGCCTGAGTACCAGGAGGTGCCCAGCCACACAGGTGGGAGCTGGATGGTCCCCAGGGCATGAGGCTTTCCCCATACCCTGTCATGTCCCCAACACCCTTCCTCCCTTCCAGGCTCCCTGTCCTGGCTCAGGGACAAAGGCTCAGGGAGAAAGCTATTGGAACGCAGTGGAGACTGTGCAGGGGAGAGTGACCTCCAGGTTTTCCCAGGTAGTTGCACAGGCGCAGAGGTGCACTGTGAGAAAAGAAAGGCACTGGGTACCTATCTGAGGAGATGTAGCCAAACAACACTGTTGGGGAGGTGAGGGCTGTGTCCTCACCATGTCCCCTCTGTGTTTGTCACAGACTCCCCTGCCCAGGCCCAGCACAGCCCCTCGCATGGCTACAACGATGCTATGGCTGTGCCGGAGGTGTCCCCCTCACCCCACCCTGAGGATGCCCCAGCACAGCCCCCCGAGGACATGAGCTATGATGACGTTGGTATCAGCACCCTGGGGACACTGCTGTGAGCAGACTGTGGTGACAAGGCTGGAACAGGGATCTCTTTCCCAAGAAGGGGTGGCCCTGGGGTCTTGGCAGCCTCACCTCTCCTTGCCCGGTTCACAGAACAGCAGCAAACTGCTCCATTATCCTTCCAGAAGCTGAGACATAACAGAAAACTGACTTTTAAAAATTATTTTCTGTAACTCTTTCCTTATGAGCATCTCTTCTTTATTAAAACCACAAAACTCTGCAGAAACTCACTTCCAGACTTGGCTCCTCTACCTGAGTCCATCAGTCATCCCTTGGGGCTGTGGGGCAAAGATGGATTTCAGAGACATCCCCATAGACTCTGGGCACAGGGGTAACAACAGAAAGAGTGTGCAAGCTGACAGAGATGAGGTGGGATGGCTCCCATGACTCCTGGCTGCAGTGGAAAGGCAACAAAGACCGTGTGTCCCCACAGGCACACAGGTGCAGGCACGCTGCCACATGCTGTGGTTTCACCCGGCAGGCAGCTGAGCAGCACGCGGCCGTTCGCTCACTCCATCCCTGCCTCCCAGCGTGCCATGGGGGAGAGAGCTGTAAACAAACTCATGGGGGAGATACAAACGGAAAAGGGCAGAAAAGGAAAGCAGTTACAGAAAGTCAGATGATAACTGTACGTGTATGGATGTCCACACAATTTCAATCCTGAGTAAGCTGACTCTCACCCTGTGCTTCGTGGGTGGATCTCCACTTCTGAGGACAACTCCCTTGGCAGTGGGAAGAGCACACGTTAAAGAGCTCCCTCTGACACAAGAGACATTGGGTCAGGGGTCTGAGTCACCTCCTGCACTTGTCCGTTACTGCAGTCTGTAAGGACCTGCAGTGGCTGAAGTCAGGATTCCCATCCCTGATGTATGTACTCGATGGAAGGTGCTAAGCAGCCGTCCGTGGTGTTTCAATTAAAGTCCTGGAACGGGCTGTCCTTCCCCATCAGCTCTATGCCACCGCAGTGTGCCACTACCAAGGAGGAATGGCAGCCTCCTGGCTGGCAGCGCTTGTCCCTCCCAAGCAGGCCAGGCCTTCCTGCCGGGGCCTCTCAGCTGGGCCAGAGCCGTGAGGCAGTGCCACCTGGTACTGCTGGCAGAGGTGTAGGCCCAGCCCTGCTGATCGCTACTGTGGGGCTTCTGCTGCCTCCTGGGCCCCACTCTGGCGTGCTGGGAGGCCGTGTTGGTGCTCTCGTGAGAGCAGGTCAGGGCCGGAGCTCTGCAACCCAAACACAGCATGGTCGGAGTGATGCCCGGACCCTGCTGGCGTCCCCATCCCTCTCATTGCATCCCCTGCCCCCTAAGCAGGAGCCCGGCCCCGCAACCATGTTCCCAGGAGCCCCCAGTGCACACTGAGCCACGCACTGAACCTGCAGCAGGGCTGGGCACTTCCCCGCATCCCAGACATGCTTACAGGCAGGGTTTCGCTTTTGAAAGTGGCCTCGCACCCATGCACACTTACTCCTTCCCCAGCACCGGGCTGCACGTGGGGACACGGGCAGGGACAGCTCGGCCCTGCAGCCTTTCCCTTGTGAAATTGGGGTTTCTGTGCTGTCCCTGCAGCAGCCAGACAGCCCTAGGACTGCTGCAATCTGCAGCTGTCCCTGTGTCTGCTCGTGCAGCGGTGATACCAAAGCGGTGGTGCAAGACCCCTTCACGCATCTGCAGGCTTGAGTAGAAGAGCATCACCTTATGCAGTGTATTGCTTCTGTGCAGGTGGCATAGCAGGTGTGTGAGGTTGGTGCTCAAACTGGTGCCCTGCATAGGAGAAAACATCCTCTCCTGCCTGTGCTGCGGGAAGGGTATTGGGTCCACGTGTGCCCAGATGCAGGCATGATGTTTCCCACTGGCTGATGCAAGGGCCGTCTTGCATATATCCTGGCTGGCATGGGGACATTATTCACCCCACTGCTGCCTGCAGAACCTCAAAGGCACTATTATGTCGTACGCACTAGGGTTCAGAGGGAGTCTCCATTTGGGGTCACTCCTGTCCCTGTGGGGACTCTCTCTGCATGGGCACAGCCAGAGGCCCAGCCCCTGCACAGGGACGTGCAGAACCCAGGGAGGCTGGCTCCCCTATGAGACACAAAGGCACTGAGCCCCTGTGGTGGGTCTGCGTGACGCCAGAAGCGGAGACAAGCCTCATATTTGAGCAAAAAGCAGGTTATTGGAGGCAGGGACCCAGCAGGCAGCTGATAACCCTGCTGATAATGGCTCCCACCGTACCTCGCCATCCCCATTGGCTCCTGCCAGCAGGGGCTGCCTATATATCCCCCTCCCCATCCTCGGCTGCAGGCTGTGCATGTGGGGCATGATGGTGCTTGCCAGGGTGCTGGGGTTGCTGCTCTGTGTGCAGATCTGCAGAGGTGAGTCATGGGGCAGGGAGGTGGCTGTGGGACAGGGGGAAGCAGAGGGGCAGGGTTGCAGCCATGGGACGGGCACCCCCAGGCTCAGCCACCTCCCTGGGGTGCCCACAGGCAGTGAGGAGCTGCAGCTGGTGGTGGGCGCTGTGCCGGTTGGGTTGAGGTGAAGCACGAGGGCGAATGGGGATCCGTCTGCAGCTACAACTTCGATTGGGACGTACGACAGGCCAACATGGTGTGCTGGCAGCTGGGCTGCAGCACGGTGGCCCATACATCCCCATATGCCCCATTCGGGCAAGGCAAGGGACGCATCTGGCTGCATCCCTTCTTCTGCCGCGGCACTGAGACCACCCTGTAGGACTGCCCCCACTTCAGCTGGGGCAATCACTTCTGAGGCCATGAGTGGGATGTCAGGGTGATCTGCACAGGTGAGGCAGGATGACTGGGATGAGGGCACCCTGCCAGGACCCCTGGGCAGGTCTGAGGCCAAGCCCTGATGCATGGGCTCTGGAGCTGAGGCTGGTGGACAGTGGGGGACCCTGCGAGGGGAGAGTGGAGGCGAAGCTGTCCCAGACGATGCCTGGGACATGGATGATGCCAAGGTGGTGTACCAGCAGCTGGGCTGTGGTTCGGCTGCTGGTGCCTACTTGGCCTCACAATTTCGGTTAGGAGATGATCCCATCATGATGGCCTTTATCAACTGCCGTGGAGATGAGGCTGTGCTGTGGGACTGCAACAAGCGGGGCTGGGGTCCTGAAAAAGGCCCTCATGATTATGACACTGCTGTGGTCTGCCAAGGTGAGAGCTGGGGGCACGCAGCACTGTGGGGAGCCCACTGCCCACATCCCTCAACCCAGTAGCCCACCTCTCCCAGCAGGGTTCTCCTGGCTGGCTGGAGGGGACAGCGAGTGCTCAGGGAGGCTGGAGGTGCAGCAGGGCCGGGCCTGGGTCAGCAGCTGCCACGGCCATGTGGACCATCTCTTCTTTATTAAAACCCCAAAACTCTGCAGAATCTCACTTCCAGCCTTGGCTCCTCTAACTGGGACCATTCAACATTCCTTGGTGCTGTGGTGCAAAGCTATATTACATAGACATCCCCATCGGCTCTGGGCACAGGGATAACAACAGAAAGAGAGAGAAAGTTGACAGAGATGAGGTGGGATGGCTCCCATGACTGCTGGCTGCAGTAGAAGGACAACAAGGACCGCATGTCCCCACAGGCACACAGGTGCAGGCACGCTGTTACACACTGTGGTTTCACCCAGCCATTTTCTCACCCCACCCTTGCCCCTGAGTGTGCCATGGGGGAGAGAGCTGTAAACAAACTCGTGGGGGAGATAGAAACAGAACAGAAAAGGGCAGAAAAGGAAAGCAGTTACAGAAATTCAGATGATAACTGTACATGTATGGATCTCTACACACATTCACAGCCTTTTCCAACACTGTACTATTAACAAATGTACAGCGAGTAGAGTGGTGTGGCTAGGATCATAGTCTACACGTTCAATAGTTAGAAAGATTACCAGGATGGAAAGGACAATCAAAAATAAATAAAATGCTCACCCATCTCCAAAGCTCACAGTAGAAAACTCCAAAGGGAAGAATCTCCAGAAAAAGATCCTTCCCAGTGGTATTCAGCCCTTAAATGGGGTCTGGAAGAGGTGCAGCCAGGCTCCACCCCTTCTGGTCCCACAGGTGAAATGCCTTCACCTGTGATCCCACAGCTGACTCAGTGCTTGCCTCAGGTGATCAATCAGTGGTTCAGGTTGTGACTCAGAAGTTCCCATACACTCCACCCCTTCATGGCATGAACCAGCGATCAGGTTAGCTAGAGGGTGAGCCTTCCCTCATACAGAGATCCGACACATCATTATGCTTATACAATTGCCCATCACGATGCAGGTTGACACAATTTAAGACGAGTAATGATCGGTGTATGATGGAGGTTCATGCTCTTTCATGGGCCAGTGCTCGGTGGTGTTACTGGAGGCATGTGGTCCTGAGGTGCAGGTCCATCCTATGCTCCATCAGTCCCATGTAGACCATCACCGGGTGTCACACATGATCTCACAGCAACACTGGAATGCTTCCATGGCATTTCGTTCCTCCCAGTGATCCTAGAGGCTCAAAGACTCACAGAGAGTAATACAGATGTTTCAGGGTGTGGGAATGGAATGTTGTTTCTGCATTGGATATTGAAAAGGGAAATTGATCTAAAGAAGTCAAATATAATGTGTTTGTATTCTGTAGCTTGTCCTTAGAAATAGCTGATGTGAAAAGTAGAAATATCATATACATATTAGTAACATATTTTAGAAACATAGTTGCTGAATTATGTGACAAACTCAATTTCTTACAAAGCTGCAATAGATTTTAAATGTTCTAAACAATGTGGGTATAGTATTCTGAACTGGAAAACATATTGTAAGGTTGTTCCTTAGGCTAGCAAAAGTAAAACATATTTAACAAGTTTCAAAGGAGCCAGGGCCTTTACACAAAGCAGGACTGTCCCGCTCTGTGGGAAGGTCAGGATGTCATAGACAGGCTCCAAGATACTCCCTTCTATCCTCCTTCCAAGCTTATCTCTATGCAAGGACGAGCAGACTTCCAAAACAATGGCCAAGTGTGGAGTGAGTAAGTGTCAGAAGTTAATTAAATAATTAGGGGTTTATGCTTGGCCAGCAAAGATTTATGTTCACTTAGTGTTTGTGCGTCTAGTGAAGCGTCGAGAAGATTGTGAACCTAAAGTACTCAGCCAATGAGGAACTAGGGGAGAAGGAGATAAGCGTCGGGTGAAAAGGCATAAAAGATGTAACGCTGTTTTCTGTGGGCTCCTGCTTGCAGGGGGCCCGCCATTGCAATCGCGAATAAAATTTTGCTTTATCAGAGATACCGTCCTGGAAAATTATTTGGATATTTCCAACAAGGGGTAACAGGAGGGGAGGGTCTGCCCTCCAGGGCAACATACAGGCTGTTTTTCTATCCTGGGTCAACGCTTCAGCTTGTACTGGGGCATGTCCTGGCTGCCTGTACCATACCTTTTGGCCAGATAGTTGTGCAGCCACAAACATATCAGGCACCAGAGGGGTTGTCCTGATCTGCCATAGGGACAGGATGGGGGTCTCTTTAGCAATGAAGATTGGAGTGCTGACCACAATATCAGAAGGCCATGTACCAGTTAACAGAAGGACTACTGAGCCTCCCACCTCCAATAATCTGCCCCAATGTGCGAGTAGGCCACACCACTTTGGTCCCACCTGCACCCTCCAAGGCCATTTTATTCTATGGGTACCTGGTTCTAAATTCTCAGGGGCAGGGAGCAGAAGATTATTTTCATTGCCAATTTGGGGTCTTACCTGATTATCACTGCAAGTAATTTGGATCCTAAGCGCAGAGGCCCATGTTGTCAGTAGCATTTTCAGGGCACCAGGTCTGCCGTCTCAAGGTCTTTCATTCAGGTCCCGCGAGGTTTCATAGAGTCTTTTTGTCCACCCCTGCAGGGACTGAGAGTCTGTCTTCAGGGCAGCCTTAAGAATACTGTTCTAACATTCAATGAGGTGTGCCCCCGTTGAATTGTATGGCAGGTGGAATCGCCATTCAATGAAGTTTTCTTCTGCCCAGCATTGTATCATTGCAACAGTAAAATGAGTCCCTTGGTCACTCTCGATGACTTGAGGTGTCTCATAGACAGACATCAGCTTAGTAAGTGCCTTGATGGTATATGCCTGGTTTGCTCTCGGTACTGGATAGGCCTGCAGTAGCCCACTTGCAGTACTTACCCAGCTCAGGGCATATCTCACCCCCTCAGACTGAGGGAGGGGCCCAACGTAATCAACCTGCCATCACTGGAGTGGATTGTGTCCTCTAGCAAGATGGGCTGTTGTTTCAGGCAACAATCTCGGTCACATCTTAGAGCAAGCATCGCAGACTTGGCATGCCTGGGCAATGTCCGATAGCTGTACGGGCAGCCCCCATGCTTTAGCAGCTGCCCACATTGTCTTTTGGCCAGCATGCCATAGCTTCTGATGTAACCAACTGGCGATGTTCTCAGATGGTGAATTCTCAATCCATCGAACTCAGGCCAGTGTGTCAGCTACGTAATTTCCCGGTGACTGTAGGGGTTGGTGACCAGAAATGTGGTAGACACATACAGTCCTGTGTTTAACTCCATTCCATATGTCTAACCAAATATCTCTGCCCCAGATTGGTCGGGCGTGCATAGTCCATTCCTTGGTGGCCTGCTCTGCAATCCAAAGACTGGGCCCCCGGTACACAGCGCAACTATCTGTGCAGGTGTTCAGGATACCATCACCAGGTTCCTTGGTTATAAATGTCCACACAGTGCACAGTTCTGTCCATTGGCGGCACTGACCATCCCCCTCATCAAACCAGAATGTCCTGGTGGAAGGATGGTATGCTATTGCTCTCCACTTGCTTGGGTTGCCCTTGCTGGACCCATCTGTGTACCTAGAAACTCCTGCAGCTGCTTTGGTGTTGTAGGGACTGGGAATGCCTGAACCTTATCTGATACAGCACTGGGTAGTACTTTGGTCTTTCCTGACCAAAGTACCCTCTGCAATTTTACGGACAGGCCCAGACCTTGCACCTTCTGAGGATTTATAGCCCATCCTCTTTCTTGCAGATCCGTAGTTAATGAACCTGCTGCCTGTCCTACCGCCTCCAGTGAGTTGGATGTCAACAGGAGATCATCGGTATAAAGATACAAGTTAACATTATCAGGTTTTCTCCAACTAGCCAGGTCACATGCCTCTAGATTATGGCAATATTTTGGTGAATGCACATACCTCAGTGGCAGGACCCGAAAGGTCCACTGCCTGCCTCCCCATGTAAACGCAAACTGATCTTGCAATTCTTCAGCAATTGGAATACCGAAGAACGCATTTGCCAAATCTAGGACACAATGGTAGGTTTTTATCTCCCTACTCAACGTGTCCATTAAGGAGGCAATATTGGGTATGGCTGCATGAATAGCCACGTGACCTTATTTAATTCTCTATAATCCACTGTCATTCTCCATGTTCCATCCGACTTTCGCACTGGCCATATGGGTGGATTATACAGGCTATGTGCAGGTCTTATAATGCCCACTTTTTCTAATCCCTGCATCGTTCTTGATATTTCATCCTGCCCACCCAGGAGTCTATACTGTCTCACATTTGTATTCCAGTGCAGTTTCAGCAGGCAAATAGGCTCATGCTTCACATGGCCTCTCAATATTGCATGCACTGCCCAGACACTAACACACCTTTTTCAAAGTCTGAACTCTCCCACAGTCATCTGGGGAGCCAGATCCATAAAATGTCTATGCCCAAGATATACTTTGGAAATGGGGCAATAGACACCTTATACTCCCAGGGCGGGAGACGTCCAACCCCCGGTTTCAACCATGTTTGTGTGACCAGAATGGTCTGCCCCCCAAAACCACCAATCATCACTCTATCACCATCAAATCTAGTCAGATCTCTAGAGATTATTGATGTTTCCACTCCTGCATCAACCAATGCTGTAATCCTCTGAATATTCTACCGGGACCAAAAAATTGTCAACTCTACATAGGGCCTCCGGTCCCATCTGCAGGCCCAAGGGGAACTAACATCCCCTGTCACGCCATGAATAGTCCTATGGACAAGTCTTTTACCACTGCTGGCTCAGGCACTGTGGCTCAAGTCACTTGAGGAGGCTTTTTCCTTCTACTAGGAACTAGAAAATCTTCCAAGTTCCATGTTGTTGTTGGTAATTTGTCAATAATTCTTACCCTAGGTTTTTTTGGGTGATTTTGAAATTTTGGATTGTCCTTCAACTGCTTCCATAGCTGAAGGAGGACATGATTGGCCTGGCGATCAATTATTGCAAATTGAACCAGAGCCCGGATTAAGTCATTAAACATCTGTTTTCAGGATACCTGTGTGGGTCCCCAATTGAGGAGTTCATGGGGTGGGTCTCCTGGTGTTAGTTACTGGAAGAACCTCTGCCTCTTCCAATGTTTGAATATTGCGCCTGGTCCGAAGGCGCTCCGTCTCCCCTAGATCAGCTACCAGCTGGGCAGCCTGTTACCACAGACTCTGAGGATACTAGGGGGTTAATATAGAAACTAGAGTTCCATACAGGTGGGAAGGGGCCTGTTGCAGGATCAGATCTCTCATGCCTGCTGAAAATCTTATGTCTGGGCTTCCAAATGTGTCTTCATATATTGCATCTCTTATACCCAGTTCACGAATATAGTCTTGAAGCTCCTCCATGGAGGACCATAAACCTGTGTGCAATGGTATATCTGATTTATTAGGCCAAACCATATGGCATGCTGCCATCAACCAATCTATTATTGAGTGGTTTTCCTTGGTATATTGGAAGCCAACGTATAGCCTTTGCCAAAGGGCAGGGTGTACAGTCACAGGTGCCCATTCAGAGATTTCAGGCCCAGTGACCATCAACACTTCCTGCCCCTGAATCCCATAATCTCAACAGCCAAGCCAGCATGCTTTCCCTGGGCTTTTGTTGGAATCACTGCACCAGGTCTATTAATTCCATTACGGACCTGCCCTATCAGGAAATTTAGGCTTGATTTTTTTCCCTGTCAGTATATAAAGCTGTTGTTCTAATTTTTCTAAGAGGTCTCGTAACAATTTATATTCCTTTTCTAATGTATTGGCTCTCAGTTTGACCTGACTTAAAGCATTTAACAGTGGCTATGCCACAGAAGAAGCAACTAGTGGCTGTTCTTTTGTAACCAATATATCTTTGCACAACCCAAGAAAATAATCCACCATGCAAAATTGGGAAATATATCTCATAACACACAGGGGACCCCATATTTCAATTAAGATCACAAGTCCATAGTAAGGTGATCCCAGAAATCCAGGGATCTACTGGGGACGGTCTTCACTAGGGGGGAATGTTCTCCCCCTTGACCAATTTATAGACAATCCAGATGAAAGACATTATTTGTTTGTTTGTTTTTTTAGAACTTGTGGCCTGCCAGGCTCACCAAACGTACAATTAACAAAAGTACAGTGAGCAGAGTGGCATAGAAAGGAAGAGAGACTTCAGGTTTTATACTTAGAAAGATAACCAGGGCAGAAAGAGAAAAGCAAATATAAATGAAATGCTCACCTACATACAAATCACACAGAAGAGAACCCCAAAAGGAGGAAACTCCAGAAAGAAAACCATCCACAATTGCAGTCAGCCCTTAAATAGGGTCTAGGAGAGGTGCAGCCAGGCTCCACCCCCTTCCAGACACACAGTTGAATTGCCTTCACCTGTGCTCCCACAGCTGACTCAGTGCTTGCCTCAGGTGATCAATCAGTGGTTCAGGCCATGATTCAACAGTTCCCATACACACACATATTTTGATGAGCAAACCTGAGTAAGCTGATTCTCACCCTGAGCTTGCTGGGAGAATCTCCACTTCTGAGGACACCTCCATTGGCAGTGGGAAGAGCACACACGTTAAAGAGCTCCCTCTGACACAAGAGATATTGGGTCAGGGGTCTGAGCCACCTCCTGCACTTGTCTGTTACTGCAGTCTGTAAGGACCTGCAGTGGCTGAAGTCAGGATTCCCATCCCTGATGTATGTTCCTGATGGAACGTGCCAAGCAGCCATCCGTGGGGTTTCAATTAAAGTCATGGAACAGACTGTCCTTCCCCATCAGCTCTATGCCACCGCAGTGTGCTGCTGCCAGGAGGAATGGCGGCCTCCTGGCTGGCAGTGCTCATCCCTCCTGCACAGGCCAGGCCTTCTTGCTGGGGCCTCTCAGCTGGGCCTGGAGCCGTGAGGCAGTACTGCCTGGTGCTGCTGGCAGAGTTGTAGGCCCGGCCCTGCCAAGCCCTGCTGTGGGACTACGGCTGCCTCCTGAGGCTGTGAGGCCATGTTGGTGCTCTTGTGAAAGCAGGGCAGGGCTAGAGCTCTGCAACATGAGCACAGAGAGGCGGGAGTGATAACAGGATCCTGCTGGCATCCCCGTCCCTCACATTGCATCCCCACACCCTCAGCAGGAGCCCAGCCCCGCAGCCATGTTCCCAGGAGCCCCCAGTGCCCACTGAGCCATGCCATGCACTGACCCTGCAGCAGGACAGGGTGCTGCCCCACATCCCAGCCCTGCGTACAGGCAGGGTTTTGCTTTTGAAAGCGGCCACGCACCCATCGCACACTTCCTCCTTCCCCAGCACCGGGCTGCACACGGGTAAACAAGCAGGGACAGCTTGGCCCTGCAGCCTTCCCCTTGTGAAATTGGGGTTTCTGTGCTGTCCCCGTAGCAGCTGGACAGCCCTAGGACTGCTGCAATCTGCAGATGTCCCTGTGTCTGCTCCTGCAGCAGCAATACCAAAGCAGTGGTGCAAGACCCTTTCCTCCATGCTGCAGGCTCAAGTAGAAGAACATCACCTTATGCAGTGTATTGCTTCTGTGCAGCTGGCACAGCAGCTGTGTGAGGTTGGTGCTCACACTGGGATCCTGAGCTGCAGAAAACATCCCCTCCTGCCTGTTCTGTGGGGAGAGAACAGAGACTGTGTGTGCTGAGATGCAGGTAGTGCTGTGTCCCACCAGCTGTTGTGATGGGCTTGGGATGGCCCACCCAATGTCCAGGCCAGCATTGGGACCTTATTCATCCCACTGCTTCCTGGGATGCCTCAAAGGCAGCTCTAGGACCCCACCATAATGTGGTACACACTATAGGATTCAGAGGGAGTCCCCATTTGGGGTCAATCCTGTCCCTGTGGGGAGCTCTCTGAATGGACACAGCCCCAGCCCCTGCTCGGAGTCACACAGTGCCCAAGCAGGCTGGCACCCCTCAGGAACACGCAGGCATAAAGATGCCTTGTTGGGTCTGTGTGACGCCAGAAGCGGTGACAAGCCTCATATTTGGGCACAAAGCAGGTTATTGGAGGCTGGGACCCAGCAGGCGGCTGATAACCCTGCTGATAACGGCTCCCACTGTACCTCGCCATCCCCATTGGCTCCTGCCAGTGGGGGCTGCCTATATATCCCCCTCCCCATCCTCGGCTGCAGGCTGTGCATGTGGGGCACGATGGTGCCTGCCAGGTTGCTGGGGCTGCTGCTCTGTGTGCAGTTCTGTGAGGGTGAGTTGTGGGGCAGGGGGAAGTGGAGGGGCATGTTTGCAACCATGGGACGGGCACCCCCAGACTCAGCCACCTCCCCGGGATACCCACAGGCAGCGAGGAGCTGCGGCTGGTGGATGGCGGTGGGCGCTGTGCCGGTCGGGTGGAGGTGAAGCACGAGGGAGAATGGGGATCCGTCTGCAGCTATGACATCCAGTGGGGCAAGCAAGCAGCCGGCGTGGTGTGCCAGCAGCTGGGCTGTGGCACAGTGGCTCATACGTCTGCATATGCCCCATTCGGGCAGGGCAAGGGACGCATCTGGCTGCATCCCTTCTTCTGCCGTGGCACTGAGGCCACCCTGCAGGACTGCCTTCACTTTGGCTGGGGCAACCACTTCTGTGGCCATGAGCATGATGTGGGAGTGATCTGCACAGGTGAGGAAGGGTGACTGGGATAGGGACACTGCATCAGGACCCCTGGGCAGGTCTGAGGCTGATCCCTGATGCAGAGGCCCTGGAGCTGAGGCTGGCGGATGGTGGGGGACCCTGCAACGGGAGAGTGGAGGTGAAGCTGCAGGGACGCTGGGGCACAGTGTATGACGATGCCTGGAACATGGATGATGCTGAGGTGGTGTGCCAGCAGCTGGGCTGTGGCTCGGCTGCTCACACCAAGTTTACCTTGCAATTTTTGCAAGTCAGCAATCCCGTAATGTTGGCTGTTGTCAATTGCAACGGGAACGAGAAGGCCTTCTGGGACTGCAACATTAAGGGTTGGGGTCCCTACAATGTCCCACGTGATTATAATGCCTCTGTGGTCTGCCAAGGTGAGAACTGGGAGCATATGGACCCATGGCAAGCCTATCACCCTCGTGCCCCAGCCCAGCAGTCCACCTCTCCCGGCAGGGTTCTCCCGGCTGGCCGGAGGGGACAGCGAGTGCTCAGGGAGGCTGGAGGTGCGGCAGGGCCGGGCCTGGGTCAGCGTCTGCCACAGCCATGTGAACCTCATGGCTGCACAGGTCGTCTGCAGAGAGCTGGGCTGCGGTACAGCACTGTCCCTATATGGGACTGGGCAATTTGGGGCACCAGCAGGACCATTCTGGGATGGCGCATTTGAGTGCAACGGCACCGAACCCCTCCTGTCCGCTTGCACACAACGTCCTCCACACATCCGGAACTGCACCCAACCAGCTGCCATCATCTGCTCCCGTAAGCATTCGTGACGTGGGGCTGCATCAGCTCCGTGCAGTGTTGGGTGCCCAGGGGGTCCCTCACTCCACCAACCTGAGCACACTCTCTGCTACAGCCTACACCGGGTTCCGGCTTGCGGATGGAGGCTCGGTCTGCACTGGGAGGGTGGAGGTGGAGGCACGAGGGGTGTGGGGGCCCCTGTGTGCCACTGCCTGGGACCTTCCAGATGCCCATGTCCTCTGCCGTCACCTGGGCTGCGGTTCCGCCATATCCCTGCCCCCACCAGGCCATTTTGGGATGGGGACAGGGACACTGCGGCAGGATGCCTTCAGCTGCAGTGGGAGCGAGCAGCACCCAGGCGAGTGTCCTGTGGAGGTGCTGGGGCAGCCTGCCTGTCCCCCTGGGCACACTGCTGCCGTCAGCTGCTCAGGTGGGTGTGGGGAAAGTGGGGACCCCCAGCGGGTGGGGAGCAATGCCCGTTCCCACAGCACAGCCAGGCTATTGCAGGTGTTGCCGAGCCCCTGCGGCTCCATGGTGGGGAGAGCCGTTGTGACGGACAGCTGGAGGTGGCCGTGCACCCTGGTGTGTGGGCCCATGTGTCTGTGGGGCTGTGGGACAATGGCACTGCCACTGTGGCGTGCCGGCAGCTGGGCTGCGGTGTGCCTCAGAAAATCTATGCTGCACTGGCCAGCGGCTTGGGCCCCATGGAGCTGCTGGAGCTGCGTTGTGTTGGCACCGAGGAGCTCCTGGCACAGTGTAACGCCTCAGGGATGGCCACAGAGCCCAGCAGCAGCCCCAAGGATTTGGCCATCGCCTGCTCAGGTGAGTGCACAGGGAAGGGCCATGACCACAACGCTGCCATCCCCATCCCCAGTCCAACCCTCCCACGCAGGTAGCCAGCGACTGAGGCTTGTGGGCGGCCTGGGGCGCTGTGCTGGCAGGGTGGAGGTGTACAGCGAGGGCACCTGGGGCTCCATCTGCCAGGACAACTGGACCCTGCAGGATGCCACCGTGGTCTGCCACCAGCTGGGCTGCGGGTGGGCCCTGGAGGCTCCTGGCTCTGAGCGCTTTGGGCCTGGCACTGGGACGCTGTGGCTGGGCGCTGGGGGCTGCTCTGGCACAGAGGATGCTCTCTGGCACTGCCCAGCCCCAGTGCAGCGTGGCTGCCAGCGTGGCGGCGGTGCAGGCACCGTGTGCTCAGGTGAGTGCCACCATCCCTCTGGATGGGAGCAGCCCCACCACCCTCAGAGTGCACTGATCCTCTGACCTCATTGCAGGTCTGCTGTGCCTGCGGCTGACAGGGGAAAGCAGCAGATGCAGTGGGCACCTGGAGGTGCTGCATGAGGGGACGTGGGGTCGTGTTTGTGCCAATGGCACCAGCCCTGCCTTGGCCGCTGCTGTCTGCCACCAGCTGGGATGTGGCACAGGGGGGAGTCTGTCAGCCATCCCTGCAGAGGGCTCAGAGCCCGCCTGGCTGAGCTGGGTGAGTTGTGAGGAGGGGGCCCGCTCGCTCTGGCGCTGCCCCTCGGCACCCTGGCAGCTGCAGGAATGTGGCCCCACCGAAATCACCTACATCGCATGTGACAAGGACACCGGGGACAGCAGTGAGGTCACCAGCCCGGCCCCAGGTAGCAACCACCAGGAAAGAGACACCTCAACAAATGCCTTTGTCCATGCTCACTGTCGCTTGCCTGCTGCCATGGGATCCTCATGGAGCCTCACCCTCCCCATCACTGCCCCACAGCTCTCATCCACAGCGCTGTCCCGCTGACTGCAGCACCAAGGAGTGTGTCAGCACTCATGGTGCTGTGTGTGCTCCTGGGGACACTGCTGTGCCTGGCCCTGGCTTCCCTGGCTGTTCTGGCACACCACAAATGGACCCAGTGCCAAGGTGGGCACCACTCTGGGGGTTCCCCAACACGGGGCAGTGCCTTGGGGACACTGGGGACACCGGCGCCATGCATGCTGCCTTGCAGGCCCCAGCAAGGATACTACCTCCGATGTTGTGTATGAGGAGCTTAACTACAGCCTGATGCCTGAGTACCAGGAGGTGCCCAGCCACACAGGTGGGAGCGGGATGGTCCCTACAGCCTGGGGCTGTCCCCATTTCCTATCATCTCCCCAACACCTTGCTCCCTTCCAGGCTCCCTGTCTCAGGGCTCTGGGACAAAGCTGGCAGATCACAGTAGGGATGGCACAGAGGAGAGTGATCGGCAGGTGTCCTCAGGTAGGTGCACAAGTACAGAGGTGCACTGTGAGGACAAAAATGCACCGGACAACCATCTGCGGGTACATAGCCAAACAGCGTTGATGGGGAGGTGAGGACATGCAGCCCATCCTGGCTATGTCCTCACTGATGTCCCGCCCATGCCTGTCGCAGACCCCCCTGCCCAGCCCCAGCACAGCCCCTCTCATGGCTACGACGATGCTATGGCTGTGCCGGAGGTGTCCCCCTCTCCACACCCCGGGGATGCCCCAGCACAGTCCACCGAAGACACGGGATATGATGATGTTGGTATCAGTACCCTGGGGACATCACCGTGAGCAGACTGTGGGGACATGGCTGGAACAGAGACCTCTTTCCCTTAGAAGAGGTGGCCCTGGGGTCTTGGAAGCCTCACCTCTCCTTGCCCAGTTCACAGAACAGCAGCAAACTGCTCTGTTCTCCTTCCTGAAGCTGGGACAAAACAGCTAATTGACTTTTAAAGATTATGTTCTGTAACTCTTTCCTTATGAGTATCTCTTCCTTATTAAAACTGCCAAACTCTGCAGAAAATTTCTTCCAGCCTTGGCTCATCTACCTGAGTCTGTCAGCCATCCCTTGTGGCTGTGGGGCAAAGATGGATTCCAGTGACATCCCCATCTGCTCTGGGTAAGGGGGTAACAGTGGAAAGAGTGTGCAAGCTGACAGAGATGAGGTGGGATGGCTCCTATGACTGCTGGCTGCAGTAGAAGCACAACAAGGACCGCGTGTCCCCACAGGCACACAGGTGCAGGCACGCTGCCACACGCTGTGGTTTCACCCGGCAGGCAGCTGAGCAGCACCCAGCCGTTCGCTCACTCCACCCCTGCCCCCCAGTGTGCCATGGGGGAGAGAGCTGTAAACAAACTCGAGGGGGAGATACAAATGGAAAAGGGCAGAAAAGGAAAGCCGTTACAGAAATTCAGATGATAGCTGTACATGTATGGATCTCCACACACATTCACAGCCTTCTCACACACGTTTTGATAAGCAAACCTGAATAAGCTGACTCTCAGCCTGTGCTTGCTGGGAGGATCTCCACTTCTGAGGACACCTCCGTTGGCAGTGGGAAGAGCACACACGTTAAAGAGCTCCCTCTGACACAAGAGACATCGGGTGAGGGGTCTGAGCCACCTCCTGCACTTGTCTGTTACCGCAGTCTGTAAGGACCTGCAGTGGCTGAGGTCAGGATTCCCATCCCTGATGTATATTCCTGCTGGAAGGTGCCAAGCAGCCATCCGTGGGGTTTCAATTAAAGTCCTGGAACAGACTGTCCTTCCCCATCAGCTCCATGCCACCACAGTGTGTTGCTGCCAGGAGGAATGGCGGCCTCCTGGCTGGCAGCGCTCGTCCCTCCTGCGCAGGCCAGGCCTTCTTGCTGGGGCCTCTCAGCTGGGCCCGGAGCCGTGCTGCAGTGCTGCCTGGTGCTGCTGGCAGAGCTGTAGGCCCAGCCCTGCCGAGCCCTGCTGTGGGGCTGCTGCTGCCTCCAGGGCCCCACTCCGGCCCACTGGGAGGCTGTGTTGGTGCTCTTGTGAGAGCAGGGCAGGGCCGGAACTCTGCAACATGAGCACAGCAGGGTGGGAGCAATGCCCGGGTCCTGCCGGCATCCCAGTCCCTCACATTGCATCCCCACACCCTCATCAGGAGTCTGGCCCTGCAGGTGTGTTCCCAGGAGCCCCTGGTGCCCACCTGTGGGACAAAGAAAGTCATTACCTTGCAAATGAGTAAACAAGCTTTCTAGCTACTTCTGCCAGACATAAACATGCACAAGGCCCCTGGTTGGGACATGTGACCAAGGGGTTGTTGCGCGGGTATAAAAGGTTGTAAGCACATACAATAAAGGTCTTCTTTCTGCACCAGCAGTGGAATCCATCTCTCTCCTGCCACAAATGGAGCCCAAACAGGGACCCTGTATCCGGGTCAGCCTCGGGACATATTCAGCTATCAAGCTGACCAGTGGCAAGGAATTAGGGCTGCTGAAAGGAAGCACGACCCAAGGGCCACTGAAAGGAAGTTGGACCTGAAAACTGCTGAAAGGAAACAGGACCAGGCTGCACAGCCACAGGCCCTTCTGCAGGAGATAGGTGAACAACAGGGAACAATGGGAACAAGTATAACAAAGGTGCAGGAGGCAGCCTGCAAAATAGTGGAAACGATTTTGCAGAAGCACCACGCTAAAGTGGAAAGCTTCAATTTAGTGCGACTTTTGGTGTGGGTCTCTCGTAATGTAGGAGTAGATGGGATTACGATCTATGACACAGAGACGTGGGACAAAGTGGGAGCGAGGCTGTGGGACGCAGCAACACGCTTGGACCCTGTGGCTAAAGACCTCTTGGGTCCCTGGAGATTGGTTTTAGAATCGCTAAAAAAACATGCAGGATTCACCATCCCAGTAGAGCCCACCGCTCCTCCTGTGGTGGAAGCTGCTGTAAACAACCACGATTACAAGGAGAATGATCCTTTAGGCCTCAGTCTAGTGGAGCCCAAGGAAGGAACCAGACTTGCACCCTCCCGATCCACATGATGTTTGGCGTGAGATCCACAAAGAAGAGCAGCGGGAGGGGGATTTTTGACACGGTCCAGAGGTTTCATTCAGCTCTCACCTGCCCTGTAATTTATGAACCTAATAAGTGCCCAAGATGGGTGGGTATAAGCTTTCAAATTATAAAAGAGCTCAGGAAAGCGGTTCTTGAATTCGGGCTGGGCTCCCCCTGTACCAGTAATCTGTTGAGTTCTGTTATGAAAAGTTACACTCTTTGTCCTCGTGATTGCAAGACCTTGGCACAATTGATTTTAACAAGTACTCAATACATGATGTGGATGGGCTTTTGGAGAGAATCTGCACAATAAAAGGTGCTGGAGTGGAAGTTATTGTAGCTCAGCAATTTGGAGCAGAGCATGCAGACCCTGATTCTATGGCTCATTCACCACCACAAGAGAAGGAGGATCAAACCTCAAGGCTTGGTGATCATCAACGCGTGGGAGCTGGAGCTGCGGAAAGCTGCTGCTGAGACGTATGCTGGTGTTTGGACTCGCACTCATTCCAGCTGCTGGCATTGTTGCAATGTATTTTTCTGAACCTTTTAGCTGTTGTAGCAGTTGCTCAGTGCTCCAGAAAATTCTAAGATAAGATATTATGGTATGCAGATTGAGAAGGCCTAACAACATTGGAAGTATGTTTGAAAGTTGTGCTGTGTCTGAGTTCCTCTGATACTCAGTGAAATGCTTTGGAGCAGGAGAACAGCTGAAAGTGGTGAAAATAAATTGCCTTGTAGATGTGAAGTAAACTTCAGTAAACGGGTCCCTGATTTTAAAGCTGTTATTTTCTATAGTAAATAGTGTAGTCTTCCTTACAAGAGAGGGAATCTTTCACTTATAAACACATTTCCTTTTTTTTCTTTCTGTTAAAAGAAAACATTATGGGACACTTGTGGGGAATCCAAAGATTCTCTTCTGTTACAGAAAGGATCAGAGATTGATTAGAAGAGATATTCAAGGTGAATGCATGTTGCTAAGTTATAAAATGGTGTTTGCTACATATATGCTTTACAGAATGATGTGTGTTGATGTGCAGTAGCTTGGCAACGTAGGAAGCTTTCTCATTTTTGGTTGTATAATCCAACTTGACTGGCTGAATATCTTCTGGTGTTTAAGAACATAATGCGTATATTTACAACTGTATGTCTTACCTGCACCTGCCTGGCTTCCATAATTCTGGTTCTGAATATGTAATTTCAGTGATTTAAAAAATAATAATAATAGATTTCCCTACAAAAACAAACAAACAAACAAACAAAAAAGGGGGAGTGCAGGTATGACCCCTGAGGAAAGAGTAGCTAAAGCATGCTATGTTCTTAATTTTTTTAATTGTTGGACAATGACCCCAGGAGAAAAAGGAGAAAGAGGTTATGTTGTGTTTCCACAGGTGCTGGACCGCGATGGGTTGCAGCCAGAGTCATAAAGCCCTGCTTGACTGTACCAACATCATCTCCTGCTGCTTCTTCAGATCTGTGACATCCTTCCGGGTACCGAAGCCTACGGAGGCAACCGGATAGTGCATACTACAGCCAATATCTCAGCGTCAAGCAGTGTGACAACTACCTCAGAAAATTTTTGATTTGTGAGGCAAAAGCTATGTTCAAAAACTCATGGGTTCAGTTTGATGGGTTGTATCAAGTTTTGGGACCGTGGGTCGGAAAGGTGACGCAGATTATTGTGTTTTTCGCTTTTGCACTTTTGTTGATATATACATTTATATTAATACCAAATGCTTGTTGTTCAAATTAATAAAGAAGGGGGAGTAGTGGGACAAAGAAAGTCATTACCTTGCAAATGAGTAAACAAGCTTGGTAGCTACTTGTGCCAGACGTAAACACGCATGAGACACCTGGTTGGTACATGTGACCAAGGGGTTGCTGCGTGGGCGTAAAATGTTGTAAGCACGTACAATAATGGACTTTGATCTGCACCAGCAACGGAGTCCATGTCTCTCCTGCCACACCCGCTGAGCCGTGCCGCCACGCACTGACCCTTCAGCAGGCTGGGTGCTGCCCCACATCCCAGCCCTGCATACAGGCAGGGTTTCGCTTTTAGAAGCAGCCACGCACCCATCGCACGTTTCCTCCTTCCTCAGCGCCGGGCAGCACGCGGGGACATGGGCAGGGACAGCTCAGCCCTGCGACTGCCCCTGTGAAGTTGGGGTTTCTGTGATGTCCCCATAGCAGCAGAACAGCCCTAGCACTGCTGCAATCTGGAGCTGTCTGTGTCTGCTCCTGCTGTAGTGATACCAAAGTGGGGGAGCGGGACCCCTTCCCACATGCTGCAGGCTCAAGAAGCAGAGCATCACCTCATGCAGTGTATTGCTTCTGTGCAGGTGGAATGGGTGCTGCATGTGGTTGGTGTTGACACTGGGTCCCCATGTCGGGGAAAACATCCCCTCCTACTCATGATGCATGGTGGGTGTGGGGGCTGCATGTGCTCAGATGCAGGCAGTGCTGTGTCACATGGGTGTATGAATCCTTCTTTGTTCTTTCTGGCTCAAAGTTTGCTTCCTGCGGTATTCCTTGCGATAAGACTCTAGGAGATGAGAGGTGGATGTTGCTGTATGGCAATCAACATCACTGTCTGGACAATTTTACATTTGAAAGCATTTCTTTGGAGCTGTTTGCCTTTGGAACAGAGTGCTCAGGACTGTTTACAGGACTGTTTACTGGTGGAAGATCTGTCCTGTGACTAGATAACTCCAGTCTGCTATGGGAGACTGTGGGGTGATACCATTGTATCCTGTGAAGACAAGATACAAGTTGGCGCCTCCATACTCCCTCTTATCTGCTGGCAAGGCCTGGAAGATGGGAACGAAAGGAGTTCCTGCTGAGATCCAAAAGCCAGAAGCTGTCACTCCAAAAGAGCTGACTCAACCACTTTGGACTTATAAATACTGCCATTGGAAATCATCATGGTGCGTGTTCGGTGTTTTGTGTGTTCGGTGTTTTTTGTGTTCGGTGTTCGGATCGTCACCTTCATCGTCAACGGAACAACGCTCGATGACCCACCTCTACTTAAGACTGAACTACGAACCTCGCTGGACCCTTGGTGGTGACTTATCTCCCTCTTGCTTCCTATAAAGACTCCTTGCTTCTATTTCCTATCTTTCCTATTGCCCGCCTTCCCTTCCCCATCACCCTAATTCGTAAGTGTCCGCCTTCCCCTTCCCCATCTCCCTGACTAAGATTTGTAATAAACTGGTTGGACCGGCATTTGAACCGCTGTTTCTTAATCTCACGTCAGGTATACATACATTAAAAGAAACTCATCTCCCTCCTATAAATTGGAGCGAGACAATGGGCTAATGCGAGAGGCCAGGGATGGCCCTCCTGTGCATGTCCAAGCCAGCATGAGGACCGTATTCACACCACTGCTGCCTGGGAAACCACAAAGGCAGCTCCAGGACCCCACCATAAAGGGGAGGGCACTGGGGTGCAGAGGGAGGCCCTGTTTGGGTCACAGCTTTTTCCGTGGGGATCTACTGTAAATGGTCACAGCCCCAGCCCCAGCACAGGGACACAGCGCCTGGGCATGCTGGCTCCCCTTGGTGACACAAAGGCACTGAGCCCTGTGGTGGGTCTGCATGACGCCAAAGCGGAGACAAACCTCATATTTGGGCACAAAGCAGTTTATTGGAGGCTGGGACCCAGCAGGCGGCTGATAACCCTACTGATAACAGCTCACACCATACCTCGCCATCCCCATTGGCTCCTGCCAGTGGGGGCTGCCTATATTTCCCCTCCCCGTCCTGGGCAGCAGGCTGTGCATGTGGGGCACGATGGTGCCTGCCAGGCACAGCCAGCAGCTGGGCTGGGCTGGGCTGTGGCACAGTGGCTCATACGTCCCCGTATGCCCCACTCGGGCAGGGCAAGGGACGCATCTGGCTGCATCCCGCGGCACTGAGACCACCCTGCAGGACTGCCTTCACTTTGGCTGGGGCAACCACTTCTGTGGCCATGAGCATGATGTGGGAGTGATCTGCACAGGTGAGGTAGGGTGGCTGGGACAGGGACACTGCATCACGACCCCTGGGCAGGTGTGAGGCCGATCCCTGATGCAGAGGATCTGGAGCTGAGGCTGGCAAATGGTGGGGGACCATGCGAGGGGAGAGTGGAGGTAAAGCTGCAGGGACGCTGGGGCACAGTGTATGACGATGCTTGGAACATGGATGATGCTGAGGTGGTGTGCCAGCAGCTGGGCTGTGGCTCAGCTGCTCACACCAAGTTTACCAGGTCAGTTTTGCAAGTCAGCAGTACCGTAATGTTGGTTTACATCAATTGCAACAGAACCGAGAAGGCCTTCTGGGACTGCAACATTGAGGGCTGGGGTCCCTACAATGTCCCACGTGATTATAACACCTCAGTGGTCTGCCAAGGTGAGAGCTGGGGACATGTGGCCCCGTGGCAAGCCTATCACCCACGTGCCCCCGCAAAGCAGCCCACCTTTCCTGGCAGGGTTCTCTCGGCTGGCCGGAGGGGACAGTGAGTGCTCAGGGAGGCTGGAGGTGCAGCAGGGCCAGGACTGGGTCAGTGTCTGCCATGGCCATGTGGACCTCATGGCCGCACAGGTCGTTTGCAGGGAGCTGGGCTGTGGTACAGCACTGGCCCTACACAGGGCCGGGCATTTTGGGGCATCAGTGGGGCCATTCTGGGATGTTGCCTTCAAGTGCAACGGAACTGATCCCGCTGCCATCATCTGCTCCCGTAAGCACTCGTGACGTGGGGCTGCATCAGCTCCGTGCAGTGTTGGGTGCCCAGCGGGTCCCTCCCTCCACCAACCCCAGCTCCCTCTCTCTGCTGCAGACTGCACTGGGTTCCAGCTGGCGGATGGAGGCTTGATCTGTGCTGGAAGGGTGGAGGTGGAAGCACGAGGGGTGTGAGGGCCCCTGTGTGCCACTGACTGGTACCTGCCTGATGCCCACATCCTCTGCCGCCAACTGGGCTGTGGTTCCTGTGGTTCACAGGTAGGAGCGGGATGGTCCCTGGGTCCTGGGGCTGTCCCCATTCCCTGTCGTGTCCCCAGCATCTTTCTCCCTTCCAGGCTCCCTGTCTCAGGGACAAAGCTGGCGGATCACAGTGGAGATGGTGCAGAGGAGAGTGATTGGCAGGTGTCCTCAGGAAGGTGCACAGGCACAGAGGTGCACTGTGAGGACAAAAATGCACTGGGTACCCATTTGCCGGTACGTAGCCAAACAGCGTTGATGGGGAGGTGAGGGCATGCAACTTCTCCTGGCTGTGTCCCTCACCGATGTTCCCACTGTGCCTGTCACAGACCCCCCTGCCCAGCCCCAGCACAGCCCCTCACTTGGCTACAACGATGCTATGGCTGTGCCGGAGGTGTCCCCCTCTCCACACCCCGGGGATACCCTGGCACAGTCCGCCGAAGACACAGGATATGATGATGTTGGTATCAGCACCCTGGGGACATTGCTGTCAACAGACTGTGCGGACATGGCTGGAACAGGCACCTCTGTCTCCAAGAAGGGGTGGCCCTGGAGTCTAGGTAGCATCACCTCTCCCTGCCCAGTGCACAGAACCGTACAAACTGCGCTATTCTCCTTCCGGCAGCTGGGACACAACAGCTAATTGACTTTTAAAAATAATGTTCTGTAACTCTTTTCTTATGAGTATCTCTTGTTTACTAAAACCCCAAAAGTGTGCCGAAACTCACTTCCCGCCTTGGCTCCTCTACCTGAGCCTGTCAGCCATCCCTTGGGGCTGTGGGGCAAAGATGGATTTCAGAGACATCCCCATCAGCTCTGGGCACAGGGGGAACAATGGAAAGAGTGTGAAAGCTGACAGAGATGAGGTGGGATGGCTCCCATGACTCCTGGCTGCAGTGGAAGGACAACAAGGACCGCGTGTCCCCACAGGCACACAGGTGCAGGCACGCTGCCACACGCTGTGGTTTCACCCGGCAGGCAGCTGAGCAGCACGCGGCCGTTCGCTCACTCTGCCCCTGACCCCCAGTGTGCCATGGGGAAGAGAGCTGTAAACAAACTCGTGGGGGAGATACAAATGGAAAAGGGCAGAAAAGGAAAGCCGTTACAGAAATTCAGATGATAACTGTACGTGTATGGATCTCCACACACATTCACAGCCTTTTCACACATGTTTTGATAAGCAAACCTGAACAAGCTGACTTTCACCCTGTGCTTGCTGGGAGGATCTCCGCTTCTGAGGACACCTCCGTTGGCAGTGGGAAGAGCACACACCTTAAAGAGCTCCCTCTGACACAAGAGACATTGGGTCAGGGGTCTGAGCCACCACCTGCACTTGTCTGTTACTGCAGTCTGTAAGGACCTGCAGTGGCTGAGGTCAGGATTCCCATCCCTGATGTATGTTCTCGATGGAAGGTGCCAAGCAGCCGTCCGTGGGGTTTCAGTTAAATTCCTGGAACGGGCTGTCCTTCCCCATCAGCTCTTTGCCACCGCAGTGTGCTGCTGCCAGGAGGAATGGTGGCCTCCTGGCTGGCAGCGCTTTTCCCTCCCGCACAGGCCAGGCCTTCCTGCCGGGGCCTCTCAGCTGGGCCCGGAGCCGTGCTGCAGTGCCGCCTGGTGCTGCTGGCAGAGCTGTAGGCCTGGCCCTGCCGAGCCCTGCTGTGGTGCTGCTGCTGCCTCCTGAGCCCTGCTCTGGCCCACTGGGAGGCTGTGTTGGTGCTCTCGTGAGAGAAGGGCAGGGCCAGAGCTCTGCAACATGAGCACAGTGGGGCAGGAGCGATATCCAGGTCCTGCTGGCGTCCCCATCCCGCACACTGCATCACTGCACCCTCAGCAGGAGCCCGGCCCCACAGCCGTGTTCCCACAAGCCCCCGGTGCCCACTGAGCTGTGCCACGCACTGACCCTGCAGCATGGCCAGGCGCTGCCTCACATCCCAGCCCGGTGTACAGGCAGGGTTTCGCTTTTGAAAGCAGCCACGCATCCATTGCACACTTCCTCCTTCCCCAGCACCGTGCTGCACGCAGGGACACGGGCAGGTACAGCTCAGCCCTGAGCCTTCCCTTTTGAAGTTGGGGTTTCTGTGCTGTCCCTGAAGCAGCCGGACAGCCCTAGGACTGCTGCAATCTGCAGCTGTCCCAGTGTCTGCTCCTGCAGCAGCGATACCAAAGCAGGGGAGAAAGACCCCTTCCTGCATGCTGCAGGCTCAAGTAGAAGAGCATCACCTTATGCAGTGTATTGCTTCTGTGCAGGTAGCACAGCAGCTGTGTGAGGCTGGAGCTCACACTGGGTCCCGGCGTAGAAGAAAACATCCACTCCTGCCTGTGCTGTGGGGAGGGTGTTGGGTCCACGTGTGCCCAGATGCTGGCAGTGCTGTGTCCCACTGGCTGATGTGAGGGGCCAGGGATGGCCCACCTGCCTATGTCCTGGCCAGCATGGGGACATGATTCACCCCACTGTTGCCTTCAGAACCACAAAGTCAGCTCCAGGTCCGCACTATAATGTGGTATGAAGTGAGTGCAGAGGGAGTACCTGTTTGGGGTCACGCCTGTCCCTGTGGGGACCCTCTCTGCATGGGCACAGCCAGAGCCTCAGCCTGTGCGCAGGGACATGCAGTACCTAGGCAGGCTGGCTCCCTTTGTGACACAAAGGCAATGAGACCCGTGGTGGGGCTGTGTGACATCAGAAGCGGAGACAAGCCTCATATTTGGGCACAAAGCAGGTTATTGGAGGCTGGGACCTGGCAGGCAGCTGATAACCCTGCCGATAACGGCTCCCACTGTACCTCGCCATCCCCATTGGCTCCTGCCAGCAGGGGCTGCCTATATATCCCTCTCCCCATCCACGGCTGCAACATGTGCATGTGGGGCACGATGGTGCCTGCCAGGGTGCTGGGGCTGCTGCTCTGCATGCAGCTCTGTGAGGGTGAGTAGTGGGGCAGGGGGGTCGCCGTGGGACAGGGGAGAAGTGGAGGGGCAGGGTTGCAGCCATGGGACGGGCACCCCCAGGCTCAGCCACCTTCCTGGGGTGCCCACAGGCAGTGAGGAGCTGCGGCTGGTGGATGGCGGTGGGCGCTGTGCCGGTCGGGTGGAGGTGAAGCACGAGGGCGAATGGGGCTCCGTCTGCAGCTACAACTTTGACTGGGACATACGAGGGGCTGGCGTGGTGTGCCGGCAGCTCGGCTGTGGCACAGTGGCCTATGCATCCCCATATGCCCCATTTGGGAAGGGCAAGGGACGCATCTGGCTGCATCCCTTCCTCTGTGACGGCACTGAGACCACCCTGCAGGACTGCCCCCACTTCGGCTGGGGCAAGCACTTCTGTGGCCATGAGTGGGATGTTGGGGTGATCTGCACAGGTGAGGCAGGGTGGCTGGGATGGGAACACTGCGCCAGGACCCCTGGGCAGGTCTGAGGCCAATCCCTGATGCAGAAGCGCTGGAGCTGCGGCTGGTGGACGGTGGGGGACCCTGTGATGGGAGAGTGGAGGTGAAGCTGCGGGGACGCTGGGGCAGTGTGGCTGACGATGCTTGGGACATGGATGATGCTGAGGTGGTGTGCCAGCAGCTGGGCTGTGGCTCAGCTGCTGGTGCCTACTTGGCCTCACAATTTCGGTTAGTAGACGGTCCCATCATGATGGCCTTTATCAACTGCCGTGGAGATGAGGCTGCCCTGTGGGACTGTAACATTCGGGCCTGGGGTCCCTACAAAGGCCCTCATGATTATGACACTGCTGTGGTCTGCCAAGGTGAGAGCTGGGGGCATGCAGCACTGTGGGGAGCCCATTGCCCACATCCCTCAGCCCAGCAGCCCACCTCTCCCAGCAGGGTTCTCCCGGCTGGCCGGAGGGGACAGTGAGTGCTCAGGGAGGCTGGAGGTGCGGCAGGGCCGGGCCTGGGTCAGCATCTGCCATGGCCATGTGGACCTCATGGCTGCCCAGGTCGTCTGCAGAGAGCTGGGCTGTGGTACAGCACTGGCCCTATCCAGGGCTGGGCATTTCGGGGCAGCAGCAGGACCATTCTGGGATGGTGCCTTTGAGTGCAACGGCACCGAGCCCCTCCTATCCGCTTGCACACAGCAGCCACCAAACATGCAGACCTGCACCCAACCAGCTGCCATAATCTGCTCCCGTAAGTGCAAGGGCTGTGGATCTGCATCAGCCTGGTACAGTGTAGTGTACACAGGGGGGTCCCTCGCTTGACCAGCCACAGCACCTTCTCTCTGCTGCAGCCTACACTGGGTTCCGGCTGGTGGATGGAGGCTCAGTATGCACTGGGCGATTGGAGGTGGAGGCACGAGGGGTGTGGGGGCCCCTGTGTGCCACCACCTGGGACCTGCCCGACGCCCATGTCCTCTGCCACCACCTGGGCTGTGGCTCCGCCATCTCCCTGCCCCCACCAGGCCATTTTGGGACAGGGATTGGGATGTTGCGGAGCGATGCCCTCAGCTGCAGTGGGAGCGAGCGGCACCTGGGCGAGTGTCCCGTGGAGGTGCTGGGGCAGCCCGCCTGCCCACACGGACACATTGCCACCGTCAACTGCTCAGGTGGGTGAGGGAAAAGAGGGACGCCCAGCAGGTGGGGAGCACTGCCCATCCCCATGGCACAGCCAGGCTGTTGCAGGTGTCGCCGAGCCCCTGCGACTGCACGGTGGGGAGAGCCGTTGTGGCGGATGGCTGGAGGTGACCGTGCGCCCCGGTGTCTGGGCCCGTGTGTCTGTGGGGCTGTGGGACAATGGCACTGCCACTGTGGCGTGCCGGCAGCTGGGCTGCGGTGTGCCTGAGAAAATCTATGCTGCACCGGACAATGGCTCGGGCCCCATGGAGCTGCAGGAGCTGCGCTGTGTTGGCACTGAGGAGCTCCTGGCACAGTGTAATACCTCAGGGATGGCCACAGAGCCCAGCAACAGCCCCAAGGAGTTGGCCATCACCTGCTCAGGTGAGTGCACAGGGAAGGGCCACGAGCACAACCCTGCCATCCTCCGCCCCAGCCCAACCCTCCCACACAGGAAGCAAGCAGCTGAGGCTGGTGGGCGGCCCCGGGCGCTGTGCCGGCAGGGTGGAGGTGTACAGCGAGGGCACCTGGGGCTCCATCTGCCAGGACAACTGGACCCTGCAGGATGCCACCGTGGTCTGCCACCAGCTGGGCTGCGGGTGGGCCCTGGAGGCTCCTGGCTCTGAGCGCTTTGGGCCTGGCACTGAGAGGCTGTGGCTAGGTGCCGGGGGCTGCTCTGGGACAGAGGATGCTCTCTGGCACTGCCCAGCCCCAGTGCAGCGTGGCTGCCGGCGTGGCGGCAGTGCGGGCGCCGTGTGCTCAGGTGAGTGCCACCATCCCTCTGGATGGGAGCAGCCCCATCATCCTCAGAGTGCACTGATCCCCTGACCTCGTTGCAGGGCTGCTGGACCTGCGTCTGACAGGGGAAAGCAGCAGATGCAGTGGGCACCTGGAGGTGCTACATGAGGGGACGTGGGGACGTGTTTGCGCCAATGGCACCAGCCCCGCCACAGCTGCTGCTGTCTGCCGCCAGCTGGGATGTGGCACAGGGGGGAGGCTGGCAGCCATCCCTGCAGAGGGCTCAGAGCCCGCCTGGCTGAGCTGGGTGAGTTGTGAGGAGGGGGCCCGCTCGCTCTGGCGCTGCCCCTCGGCACCCTGGCAGCTGCAGGAATGTGACCACTCTGGGATCACCCACATCACATGTGACGAGGACACCGGGGACAGGAGTGTGGCCACCAGCCCTGCCCCAGGTAGCAACCACTGGGACAGAGACACCTCAACAAATGCCTTTGTCCATGCTCACTGTCACCTGCCTGCTGCCATGGCATCCCCATGGGGCCTCACACTTCTTGTCACTGCCCCACAGCTCTCACCCACAGCGCTGTCCCGCTGACTGCAGCACCAAGGAGTGTGTCAGCACTCACGGTGCTGTGCGTGCTCCTGGGGACGCTGCTGTGCCTGGCCCTGGCTGCCCTGGCTGTTCTGGCACACCGCATACAGGCCCAGTGCCAAGGTGGTCACCGCTCTGGAGGGTTCCCCATTACCGGGCAGTGCCTTGGAGACACTGGGGACACAGGTGCCATGCATGCTGCATTGCAGGCCCCAGCAAGGATGCTGCCTCCGAGGTTGTGTATGAGGAGCTTGACTACAGCCTGATGCCCGAGTACCAGGAGGTGCCCAGCCACACAGGTGGGAGCAGGATGGTCCCTGGGTCCTGGGGCTATCCCCATCCCCTGTCATGTCCCCAATACCTCTCTTCCCTTCCAGGCTCCCTGTCTCAGGGCTCAGGGACAAATCCGGTGGATCACAGCAGAGAAGGCGCAGAGAAGAATGATCGGCAGGTGTCCTCAGGTAGGTGCACAAGCACAGAGGTGCACTGTAAGGACAAAAATGCAGCGGGCAATCATCTGTGGATACATAGCCAAACAGCATTGATGGGGAGGTGAGGACATGCAGCCCCTCCCAGCTGTGTCCCTCCCCCATGCCCCTGCCGTGTCTGTCACAGACAATCCTGACCAGTCCCAGCACAGCCCCTCACATGGCTACGACGATGCTGTGGCGGTGCCAGAGAAGTCCCCCTCCCCCCACCCCAGTGATGCCCCAGCACAGCCCCCCGAGGACACAGGCTACGACGACGCTGGTGTCAGCACACTGGGGACATCGCTGTGAGCAGACTGTGGGGACATGGCTGGAACAGGGACCTCTGTCCCCAAGAAGGTGTGGCCCTGGGACCTAGGTAGCATCATCTCTCTCTGCCCGTTACACAGAAGCAAAATCCTCTCTTCTGCTTCCTGCAGCTTGGACACAACAGCTAATCAGCCTTCTTTAATTATTTTTTCTGAAACTCTTTACTTATGAGTATCTCTTCTTTATTAAAACCCCAAAACCCTGCAGAAACTCACTACCAGCCTTGGCTCTTCTGAGTCCATTGAACATTCCTTGGGGCCGTGGGGCAAAGATGGATTTCAGAGACATCCCCATCTGCTCTGGGCAAGGGGGTAACAGTGGAAAGAGTGTGAAAGCTGACAGAGATGAGGTGGGATGGCTCCCATGACTGCTGCACTGCAATGGAAGGACGACAAGGACCGCATGTCCTCACAGGCACACAGGTGCAGGCACGCTGCCACACGCTGTGGTTTCACCCGGCAGGCAGCTGAGCAGCACCCGGCCATTCTCTCCCACCACCCCTGCCCCCCAGTGTGCCATGGAGGAGAGAGCTGTACACAAACTCATGGGGGAGATAGAAACAGAAAAGGGCAGAAAACGAAAGCAGTTACAGAAATTCAGATAACTGTACATGTATGGATCTCCACACATATTCACAGCCTTTTCCACACTGCACAATTAACAAATGTACAGTGAGGAGAGTGGCATGGTTAGGATGAGAGACTACAGGTTTTATGGTTAGAAAGATTACCAGGATGGAAAGGACAATCAAAAAAAAATGAAATGTTCACCTATGACCTAAGCTTGCATTAGAAAACTCCAAAGGGAGGGATCTCTAGAAAGAGATCCTTCCCTAGTGGTATTCAGTCCTTAAATGGGGTCTGGGAGAGGTGCAGCCAGGCTCCACCCCTTCTGGTCTCACAGGTGAATCGCCTTCACCTGTGCTCCTGACTCAGTGCTCACCTCAGATGATGAATCAGAGCTTCAGGCCAATACTCAGCAGTTCCCATACTCTCCACTTCTTCCCGGCATGAACCAATGATAGGGTTAGCTAGAGGGTGAGCCTTCCCTAATATAGAGATCTGACACATTGCGATGCTTTTACAATTGCCCGTCACGATGCAGGTTGACACAATTCAAGACGAGTAATGACTGGCGTATGGTGGAGGTTCATGCTCTTTCATGGGCCAGTGCTCGGTGGTGTTATTGGAGGCATGTGGTCCTGAGGTGCAGGTCCATCCTATGCTCCATCAGTCCCAGGTAGACCATCACCAGGTGTCACACATGATCTCACAGCAACACTGGAATGCTTCCATGGCATTTCGTTCCTCCCAGTGATCCTAGAGGCTCAAAGACTCACAGAGAGTAATACAGATGTTTCAGGGGTACCAGGAGGGGAGGGTCTGCCCTCCAGGGCAACATACAGGCTGTTTTTCTATCCTGGGTCAACGCTTCAGCTTGTACTGGGGCATGTCCCAGCCGCCTGTACCATACCTTTTGGCCAGATAGTTGTGCAGCCACAAACATATCAGGCACCAGAGGGGGTGTCCTGATCTGCCACAGGGACAGGATGGGGGTCTCTTTAGCAATGAAAATTGGAGTGCTGACCACAATATCAGAAGGCCATGTACCAGTTAACAGAAGGACTACTGAGCCTCCCACCTCCAATAATCTCCCCCAAGGTGCAAGTAGGCCACACCACTTTGGTCCCACCTGCACCTTCCAAGGCCATTTTATTCTATGGGTACCTGGTTCTAAATTCTCAGGGGCAGGGAGCAGAAGATTATTTTCATTGCCAATTTGGGGTCTTACCTGATTATCACTGCAAGTAATTTGGATCCTAAGTGCGGAGGCCCATGTTGTCAGTAGCATGTTCAGGGCACCGGGTCTGCCGTCTCAAGGTCTTTCATTCAGGTCCCGCGAGATTTCATAGAGTCTTTTTGTCCACCCCTGCAGGGACTGAGAGTCTGTCTTCCTAGGGCAGCCTTAAGAATACTGTTCTAACATTCAATGAGGTCTGCCCCCGTCGGATTGTATGGCAGGTGGAATCGCCATTCAATGAAGTTTTCTTCTGCCCAGCATTGTATCATTACAACAGTAAAATGAGTCCCTTGGTCACTCTCGATGACTTGAGGTGTCTCATAGACAGACATCAGCTTAGTAAGTGCCTTGATGGTATATGCCTGGTTTGCTTTGGGTACTGGATAGGCCTGCAGTAGCCCGCTTGCAGAACTTACCCAGCTCAGGGCATATCTCGCCCCCTCAGACCGAGGGAGGGGCCCAACGTAATCAACCTGCCATCGCTGGAGTGGATTGTGTCCTCTAGCAAGATGGGCTGTTGTTTCAGGCAACAATCTCGGTCTCATCTTGGAGCAAGCGTCACAGTCTCGGCATGCCTGGGCAATGTCAGGTAGCTGTACGGGCAGCCCCCATGCTGTAGCAGCTGCCCACATTGTCTTTTGGCCAGCATGCCATAGCTTCTGATGTAACCAATGGACGCTGTTCTCAGATGGTGAATTCTCAATCCATCGAATTTAGGCCAGTGTTTCAGCTTCGTCATTTCCCAGTGACTGTAGGGGTTGGTGACCAGAAATGTGGTAGACACATACAGTCCTGTGTTTAACTCCATTCCATATGTCTAACCACATATCTCTGCCCCAGATTGGTCGGGCGTGGGTAGTCCATTCCTAGGTGGCCTGCTGTGCAATCCAAAGAGTGAGCCCCCGGTACACAGCCCAATTATCTGTGCAGATGTTCAGGATACCATCACCAGGTTCCTTGGTTATAACCATCCACACGGCTCACAGTTCTGCCCATTGGCTGCTCTGACCAACTCCCTCGTCAAAGCGGATTGTCTCAGTGGAGGGATGACATGCTATTGTTCTCCACTTGCTTGGGTTGCCCTTGCTGGACCCATCTGTGTACCAGGCATCTTCAGGGATAGGTTATTTTCCCTCCTGAACAGGACTCCTCTCTGGTGGAGCAACCAATGTTTCTTTTGATGCATCACTGTGATATGTCACTGGGGCCTAGGATCTTCTGGAGTTCTTCTTTTAGTGGTGATGAAGACAGACTACTCCTCTGGCTGAGGTAGACCACCCATCTTGCTGCTGTTTGTGCCTGGGCTACCCCTGTCTTAGGAAGGTGGGTCAGATCTTTTACCCACTCCTGAATCAGCAGGGTGGTCTGAACTATGATTTCAGCTGTTTGGGTTATCGGCTCTACAGCCTGTAATGCGGAGTAGGCAGCCAATAGCTGCTTTTCAATCATACTATATCTTTCTTCTGCTCCATGCCAGACCTGAGACCAGTATCCAATGGGGGTCCAAACAGAACTCTGGCATTGCCACAGGCCCCAGCCAAAGCCATCCTGAGTGACATGAACATCCAACTCAGCTGGGAGGGTAGGATCAAATATGCCAAATGCCTGGGCTTGTTGAACTGCCAGATTTGCCTGTTGGAAAGCATCCTGTTCTGTTTTCCCCCAGTCCCATAGTTGCCCCTTTTTCGTGAGACAGTATAATAGCCTGAGCAGCTGCACTAAATGAGGTATAAAGTAACACCAGTATCCCACTATACCTAGAAACTCCTGCAGCTGCTTTGGTGTTGTAGGGATGGGGAATGCCTGAACCTTATCTGTTACAGCACTGGGTAGTACTTTGGTCTTTCCTGACCAAAGTACCCCCTGCAATTTTACGGACAGGCCCAGACCTTGCACCTTCTGAGGATTTATAGCCCATCCTCTTTCTTGCAGATCCGTAGTTAATGAATCTGCTGCCTGTCCTACCGCCTCCAGTGATTCGGATATCAACAGGAGATCATCAATATAATGATACAAGTTAACATTATCAGGTTTTCTCCAATTAGCCAGGTCACATGCCTCTAGATTACGGCAATATGTTGGCGAATGCACATACCTCAGTGGCAGGACCTGGAAGGTCCACTGCCTGCCTCCCCATGTAAACACAAACTATCTTGTGATTCTTCAGCAACTGGAATACTGAAGAACTCATTTGCCAAATCTAGGACACAATGGTAGGTTTTTATCTCCCTACTCAACGTGTCCATTAGGGAGGCAATATTGGGTATGGCTGCATGAATAGGCACTTAATTAATAGGCATTTAATTCAGTATAATCTACTGTCATTCTCCATGTTCCATCCGACTTTCGCACTGGCCATATGGGGGAATTATATGGGCTATGTGCAAGTCTTATAATGCCCACTTTTTCTAATCCCTGCAGCGTTCTTGATATTTCATCTTGTCCACCTGGGAGCCTATACTGTCTCACATTTGTATTCCAGTGCAGTTTCAGCAGGCAAATAGGCTCATGCTTCACATGGCCTCTCAATATTGCCTGCATCACCCAGGCACTAACGCACCTTTGTCAAAGTCTGAACTCTCCCACAGTCATCTGGAGGGTCAGACCCCATAAAATGTCTACGCCCAAGATGTACTCTGGAAATGGGGCAATAGACACCTTATACTCCAGGGGTGGGAGACGCCCAACCCCCACTTTCAACCATGTTTGTGTGACCGGAATGGTCTGTCCCCCAAAACCACCAATCATCACTCTATCACCATCAAATCTAGTCAGATCTCCAGAGATTAGTGATGTTTCCACTCCTGCATCAACCAATGCTATAAACCTCTGAATATTCTTCTGGGACCAAAAAATTATGAACTCTACATAGGGCCTCCGGTCCCATCTGCAGGCCCGAGGGGAACTAACATCCCCTGTTGTTGTGGTTTGGTGATTTTTCTTTTGTGATCAGTATTCCACATCAGAACATCATGTGAACCAGTAGGAGTTAAAGAGTTAATGTTCTGGTTCCGTTTACTGCCCCTTATGGGCATGTGGAGTATCCTGATGGGAGGAGAGGTGCGGCTTCCCTGGGGAGGACTTGGCGCGAAGAGAAAGTGGGGTAGAGCTCCGGACCGGACCGAGCGCCTGGCTTCCCCCGCTGCCCGGCTCAGCCTTCTCAGCTCGCCGCGGAGAACAGCACGTGGTTCCCTCGCGGTATTGTGGTTTGATCTCACGTTTTGGATACTCTTTTCTCTCTCATTTTGTTTGATTTAGTTAAATTTAGTAAATTACCGTTCCTTCTCAGATCTANTCAGGTGAGTGCACAGGGAAGGGAAGGGCACAACACTGCCATCCCCATCCCCAGCCCAACCCTCCCACACAGGAAGCAAGCAGCTGAGGCTGGTGGGCGGCCCGGGGCACTGTGCCGGCAGGGTGGAGGTGTACAGCGAGGGCACCTGGGGCTCCATCTGCCAGGACACCTGGACCCTGCAGGATGCCACCATCGTCTGCCACCAGCTGGGCTGCGGATGGGCCCAGGAGGCACCCGGCTCTGAGCGCTTTGGGCCTGGCACTGGGACGCTGTGGCCAGGTGCGGGGGGCTGCTCTGGCACAGAAGATGCTCTCTGGCACTGCCCGGCCCCAGTGCAGAGTGGCTGCCGGCATGGCAGTGGTGCGGGCGCCGTGTGCTCAGGTGAGTGCCACCATCCCTCTGGATGGGAGCAACCCCACCACCCTCGATGTGCCATGATCCCCTGACCTCATTGCAGGGCTGCTGGACCTGTGGCTGACGGGAGAAAGCAGCAGATACAGTGGGCACCTGGAGGTGCTGCATGAGGGGACGTGGGGTCATGCTTGTGCCAATGGCACCAGCCCCTCCATGGCAGCTGCCGTCTGCCGCCAGCTGGGATGTGGCACAGGGGGGAGGCTGGCAGCAGTAGGCTCACTGCAGTAGGCTCTGAGCCTGCCTAGCTGAGCTGGGTGAGTTGTGAGGAGGGGGCCCACTTGCTCTGGCGCTGCCCCTTGGCACCCTGGCAGCTGCAGGAATGTGGCCCCACCGGAATAACCCACATCACATGTGATGAGGACACCGGGGACAGGAGTGTGGCCACCAGCCCAGCCCCAGATAGCAACCTCCGCAACAGAGACACCTCAACAAATGGCTTTGTCCATGCTCACCGTCCTCTAACTGCTGCCAAGGGATCCCAATGGGGCCTCACGCTTCCTATCACTGCCCCTCAGCTCTCACCCACAGTGCTGTCCTACTTACTGTAGCACCAAGGAGTGTGTCAGCACTCACGGTGGTGTGTGTGCTCCTGGGGATGCTGCTGTGCCTTACCCTGGCCGCCCTGACTGTTCTGGCAAACCGCACATGTGCCCAGTGGCAAGGTGGGCACTGCTCTGTGGCTCCTAACCATGGGGCAGTGCCTTGAGGGCATCGGGGACGTGGATGCCATGCACACCGCGTTGCAGGCCCCAGCAAGAATGCTGCCTCCGAGGGTGTGTATGAGGAGCTTCACTACAGCCTGATGCCCAAGTACCAGGAGGTGCCAAGCACACAGGTGAAAGCAGGATGGTCCCCAGGGCCTGGGGCTGTCCCCATCCGCTGTCCTATCCCCAACACTCTTCCTCCCTTCCAGGATCCCTGTCTGAGGGCTCAGGGACAAAGCTGGCAGATCACAGTGGAGATGGCACAGAGGAGAGCGACCTCCAGGTGTCCCCAAGTAGGGGCACAGGCACAGAGGTGCACTTTGAGGACAAAAAGGCACCGGGGACCCTTCTGAGGGGACATAGCTAAACAGCGTTGATAGGGAGGTGAGAGCACAAAGCCCCTCCTGGCTGTGTCCTCACCAGTGTCCCCTCCATGTCTGTCACAGACCTCCCTGCTGAGCCACAGCACAGCCCTTCGCATGGCTACGACGATGCTATGGCTGTGCCGGAGGTGTCCCCCTCTCTCCATCCCGGGGATGCCCCGGCACAGCCCCCCGAGGACATGGGCTATGACGACATTGGTGTCAGCACCCTGGGGACATCGCTGTGAGCAGACTGTGGGGACATGGCTGGAAAAGGGACCCCTGTCCCCAAGAAGGGGTGTACCTGGCCTTGGCTGCCTCACCTCTCCCTGCCCAGTGCACAGAACAGAAGCAAAATACACAAAAGCTAATTTAGTTTTTAAAATTATTTTCTGTAACTGTTTCCTTATGAGTATCTCTTCTTTATTGAAACCGCCAAATCTGTGAAGAAACTCACTTCCAGCCTTGGCTCCTCTACCTGAGTCCATCAGCCATCCCTCAGGGCTGTGGTGCAAAGCTAGATTACAGAGACATCCCCATCGGCTTGGGGCACGGGGGTAACAACAGAAAGAGCGTGCAAGCTGACAGAGGTGAGGTGGGATGGCTCCCATGACTGCTGTGCTGCAGTGGAAGGACAACAAAGACCGCGTGTCCCCACAGGCACACAGGTGCAGGCATGCTGCCACACGCTGTGGTTTCACCCAGCAGGCAGATGAGCGGCACCCAACCGTTCGCTCATTCCGCCCCTGCCCCCCAGTGTGCCATGGGGGAGAGAGCTGTAAACAAATTCGTGGGGGAGATACAAATGGAAAAGGGCAGAAAACAGTTACAGAAATTCAGATGATAACTGTACATGTATGGATCTGCGCACATATTCACAGCCTTTCCACAGATGATTTGATAAGCATACTTGAGTAAGCTGACTCTCAGCGTGCGCTTGCTGGGAGGATCTCCACTTCTGAGGACATCTCCCTTGGCAGTGGGAAGAGCACACACATTAAAGAGCTCCCTCTGACACAAGAGACATCAGGTCAGGGGTCTGAGCCACCTCCTACACTTGTCTGTTACTGCAGTCTGTAAGGACCTGCAGTGGCTGAGGTTAGGATTCCCATCCCTGATGTATGTTCCCGCTAAAAGGTGCCAAGCAGCCGTCCGTGGGGTTTCAATTAAAGTCCTGGAACGGGCTGTCCTTCCCCATCAGCTCCATGCCACCACAGTGTGTTGCTGCCAGGAGGAATGGTGGCCGCCTGGCTGACAGCGCTTGTCTCTCCCAAGCAGGCCAGGCCTTCCTGCTGGGGCCTCTCAGCTGGGCCAGAGCAGTGCGGCAGTGCCACCTGGTGCTGCTGGCAGAGCTGTAGGCCCAGCCCTGCTGATCCCTGCAGTGGGGCTCCTGCTGCCTCCTGGGCCCCGCTCTGGCCCACTTGGAGGCCGTGTTGGTGCTCTTGTGAGAGCAGGGCAGGGCCGGAAGTCTGCAACACGAGCACAGAGAGGCGGGAGTGATGACCGCATCCTGCTGGCATCCCCGTCCCGCACATTGCATCCCCGCACCCTCAGCAGGAGCCCAGCCCCACAGCTGTGATCCCAGGAGCCCCCGGTGCACACTGAGCCATTCCGCCGCGCACAGACCCTGCAGCGGAGCCGGGCACTGCCCCACGTCCCAGCCCTGCATACAAGCACGGTTTCGCTTTTGAAAGCGGCTGCACACCCATCGCACACTTCCTCCTTCCCCAGCACCAGGCTGCATGTGGGGACACAGGCAGGAACAGCTCGGCCCTGCACCTTCCCCTGTGGAATTAGGGTTTCTGTGCTGTCCCTGTAGTAGCCAGACAGCCCTAGGACTGCTGCAGTCTGCAGCTGTCCTTGTGTCTGCTCCTGCAGCAGCAATACCAAAGCGGGGCAGCAAGACCCCTTCCCAAATGCTGCAGGCTCAAGTAGAAGAGCATTACCTTATGCAGTGTATTGCTTCTGTGCAGCTGGCACAGCAGCTGTGTGAGCTTTGTGCTCTCACTCGGTCCCCAAGCTGCAGAAAACATCCCCTCCTGCCTGTGCTGTGGGGAGAGAACAGGGACTGTGGGTGCAGAGGTGCAGGAAGTGCTGTGTCCCACCGGATGCTGTGAGGGGCTGGGCATGGCGCTCCTGCCTATGTCCTGGCCAGCATTGGGACCTTATTCATCCCACTGCTTCCTGGGATGCCTCAAAGGCAGCTCTAGGACCCCACCATAATGTGGTACACACCAGGGTTGAGAGGGATTCCTCATTTGGGGTTACTCCAGTCCATGTGGGGAGCTTTCTGCATGGCACAGCCCCAGCCCTTGCTCAGAGTCACACAGCGCCCAAGCAGGCTGACACCCCTCAGGAACACGCAGGCACCAAGATGCCTTGCTGGGCCTGTGTGACGCCAGAAGCGGAGACAAGCCTCATATTTGGGCACAAAGCAGGTTATTGGAGGCTGGGACCCAGCAGGCGGCTGATAACCCTGCTGATAACAGCCCCCACCGTACCTCGCCATCCCCATTGGCTCCTGCCAGCAGGGGCTGCCTATGTATCCCCCTCCCCATCCACGGCTGCAACATGTGCATGTGGGGCACGATGGTGCCTGCCAGGGTGCTGGGGCTGCTGCTCTGTGTGCAGATCTGCATGGGTGAGTCATGGGATAGGGGGGTGGCCGTGGAACAGTGGGGAAGCAGAGGGGCAGGGTTGCAGCCATGGGACGGGCACCCCCAGGCTCAGCCACCTTCCTGGGGTGCCCACAGGCAGTGAGGAGCTGCAGCTGGTGGACGGCGGTGGGCGCTGTGCTGGTCGGGTGGAGGTGAAGCACGAGGGTGAATGGGGCTCCGTCTGCAGCTACGACTTTGACTGGGACATACGAGGGGCCGGCGTGGTGTGCCGGCAGTTGGGCTGTGGCACGGTGGCCCATGCATCCCCATATGCCCCATCCAGGCAAGGCAAGGGACGCATCTGGCTGCATCCCTTCCTCTGTGACGGCACTGAGACTACCCTGCAGGACTGCCCCCACTTTGGCTGGGGCAACCACTTCTGTGGCCATGAGAGGGATCTGCACAGGTGAGGCAGGTTGGCTGGGATGGGAACACAGTGCCAGAACCCCTGGGCAGGTCTGAGGCCAATCCCTAACGCAGAGGCGCTGGAGCTGAGGCTGGTGGACGGTGAGGGACCCTGCGAGGGGAGAGTGGAGGTGAAGCTGCGGGGACGCTGGGGCAGTGTGGCTGACGATGCCTGGGACATGGAGGATGCTGAGGTGGTGTGCCAGCAGCTGGGCTGTGGCTCAGCTGCTGGCGCCTACTTGGCCTCACAATTTCGGTTAGGAGATGGTCCCATCATGATGGCCTTTATCAACTGCCATGGAGATGAGGCTGCCCTGTGGGACTGTAACGTTCGGGCCTGGGGTCCCTACAAAGGCCCTCATGATTATGACACTGCTGTGGTCTGCCAAGGTGAGAGCTGGGGGCATGCAGCACTGTGGGGAGCCCATTGCCCNTCCCCGGGGCCTGTGCCCCCCTGTCACGGACTTGTATCCAGAGATAACCCGTGACACCTGTCACACCATAAATTGTCCTATGGACAAGTCTTTTACCACTGCTGGCTCAGGTACCATGGCCCAGGTCACTTGAGGAGGCTTCTTCCTTCTACTAGGAACTAGAAAATCTTCAAAGTTCCATGTTGTTGTTGGTAATTTGTCAATAATTCTTACCCTAAGTTTTTTTGGGTGATTTTGAAATTTTGGATTGTCCTTCAACTCCTTCCATAGCTGAAGGAGGACATGATTGGCCTGGCGATCAACTATTGCAAATTGAACCCCAGCCTGGATTAAGTCATTAAACATTTGTTTTTGGGATTCCTTTTGGGACCAATGGGTCCCCAATTGAGGAGTTCGTGGGGTGGGTCTCCTGGTTTTAGTTACTGGAAGAACCTCTGCCACTTCCAATGGTTGAATATTGCGCCTGGTCTGAAGGCAATTCATCACCCCTAGATTGGCTAGCAGCTGGGCTGCCTGTTGGACCACGGACGCTGAAGATACTAGGGGGTTAACATAGAAACACCAGTTCCATACAGGTGGGAAGGGGCCTGTTGCAGGATCAGATCTCTCATGCCTGCTGAAAATCTTATCATGTCTGGGCTTCCAAATGTGTCTTCATATATTGCATCTCCCATTACCCAATACGCGAATACAGTTTTGAAGCTCCTCCATGGAGGACCATAAACCTGTATGCAATGGTATATCTGATTTATTAGGCCAAACAATATGGCATGCTGCCATCAACCAATCTATTATCAAGTGGTTTTCCTTGGTATATCGGAAGGCAGCGTATAGCCTCTGCCTAAGGGCAGGGTGTACAGTCACAGGTGCCCACTCAGAGATTTCAGGCCCACTGACCATCAACACTACCGGCCCCTGAATCCCATAACCTCAACAGCCAAGCCAGCACCCTTTCTCTGGGCTTTTGTTGGAATCACTGTACCAGGTCCATTAATTCCGTGGCCATATAAGTACGGGCCGTCACATGTATTTGGGTTTGGGCAGGGGGCCACTGATCAGGGGGCACTCCTACTGATCTTGTTTTTTGTTTTTTCTTTTTTTGTTTATTTTGAGACATTGTAGGATGGATCTCAAAGGGATCCACTGCAAGCAGAGCTTCGAGATCCAATTTCAAAGTTTTATCTTCTAGATCAACCAGGTCCATTGATTCAGGAACCTGGTTATTATCCATTGAAATGTTACAGACCTGCCCTATCAGGAAATTTAGGCTTGATTTTTTTCCCCATCAATATACCAAGTTCTTGTTCTATTTTTTCTAAGCGGTCTCGTAACAACTGATATTCATTTTTTAAAGTATTGGCTCTCAGTTTGACCTGATTTAAAGCATTTAACAGTGGCTATGCCACAGAAGCAGCAGCTAGCCGCTGTTCTTTTGTAACCAATGTATCTTTGCGCAACCCATGAAAATAATCCACCATACAAAATGGGGAAATATTTCTCATAACACACAAGGGACCCCATATTTCAATTAAGGTCACCAGTTCATAGTAAGGTGATCCCAGAAATCCAGGGATCTATCAGGGGACAGTTTTCTCTAGGGGGGGAATGTACCCCCCCTTGACCAATTTATAGACATTCCAGATGAAAGGGAATTATTTGTTTGGGGATTTTTTTAGAACTTTCAGCCTGCCTGGAACACCAAATGTACAATTAACAAATACACAGAAAGCAGAGAGGCATGGGAAGGAAGAGAGACATCAGGCTTTATACTTAGAAAGATCACCAGGGCAGAAAGAGAAAAGCAGAAATAGAAGAAAGGCTCACCTACATCCAAATCTCACAAAAAGAAAACCCCAAAAGGAGGAATCACCAGAAAGAAAGCCAGCCAGAGAGGCAGTCAGCCCTTAAATAGGGTCTAGGAGAGGCGCAGCCAGTCTCCACCCCTTCCAGTCACACTGTTGAATTGCCTTCACCTGGGCTCCCACGGCTGACTCAGTGCTTGCCTCAGGTGATCAATCAGTGGTTCAGGCCATGATTCACCAGTTCCCATACACACACATATTTTGATGAGCAAGCCTGAGTAAGCTGACTCTCACCCTGCACTTGCTGGGAGGATCTCCGCTTCTGAGGACACCTCCATTGGCAGTGGGAAGGGCACGCATGTTAAAGAGCTCCCTCTGACACAAGAGACATTCGGTCAGGCGTCTGAGCCACCTCCTGCACTTGTCTGTCAATGCAATCTGTAAGGACCTGCAGTGGCTGAGATCAGGATTCCCATCCCTGATGTATGTTCCCGCCGGAAGGTGCCAAGCAGCCGTCCGTGGGGTTTCAATTAAAGTCATGGAACAGGCTGTCCTTCCCCATCAGCTCCATGCCACCGCAGTGTGCCGCTGTCAGGAGGAATGGCGGCCTCCTGGCTGGCAGCGCTTTTCCCTCCTGCGCAGGCCAGGCCTTCCTGCCGGGGCCTCTCAGCTGGGCCTGGAGCTGTGCTGCAGTGCTTCCTGGTGCTGCTGGCAGAGCTGTAGGCCCAGCCCTGCCGAGCTCTGCTGTGGGGCTCCTGCTGCCTCCTGAGCCCCACTCTGGCCCACTTGGAGGCCGTGTTGGTGCTCTTGTGAGAGCAGGGCTGGGCCGGAGCTCTGCAACGCGAGCAAAGAGGAGTGGGAGTGATGCCCAGGTCCTGCAGGCATCCCCATCCCACACACTGCATCCCCACACCCTCAGCAGGAACCCAGCCCCGCAGCCTTGTTCCCAGGAGCCCTCAGTGCCCACTGAGCCATTCCGCCACGCACTGACCCTGCAGCGGGGCCGGGTGCTGCCCGACATCCCAGCCCTGCGTACAGGCAGGGTTTCACTTTTGAAAGCGGCTGCGCACCCATTGCACACTTCCTCCTTCCCCAGCACCGGGCTGCATGTGGGGACACGGGCAGGAACAGCTTGGCCCTGCACCTTCCCCTGTGGAATTAGGGTTTCTGTGCTGTCCCCGTAGCATCCGGACAGCCCTAGGACTGCTGCAGTCTGCAGCTGTCCCTGTGTCTGCTCCTGCAGTAGCGATACCAAAGTGGGGCAGCAAGACCCCTTCCTGCATGCTGCAGGCTTGAGTAGAAGAGCATCACCTTTTGCAGTGTATTGCTTTTGTGCTCACACTGGGTCTCCATGAGGGCAAACACATCTCCTGCCTATGCCGCATAGAGGGCATGGGGCTGTGTGTGCCCAGATGCAACCAGTCCTCAGTCGTACCATCTCTCTGTGAGTGGCTGGGGATGGCCCACCTGCCTATGTCCTGGCCAGCATGGGAACATTATTCACCCTACTGCTTCCTGGGATGCCTCAAAGGCAGCTCTAGGACCCCACCATAATGTGGCACACACTAGACTTCAGAGGGAGTCCCCGTTTGGGGTCACTCCTGCCCCTGTGGGGACCCACTCAGCATGGGCACAACCAGAGCCCCAGCCCAAGCTCAGGGCATGCAGCATCTCAGCATGTTGCCTCCCCTTGGTGACACAAAGGCAGTGAGACCCGTGGTGGGGCTGTGCGATGCCGGAAGTGGAGATAAGCCTCATATTTGGGCACAGAGCAGGTTATTGGAGGCTGGGACCTGGCAGGCAGCTGATAACCCTACTGATAACGGCTCCCACCGTACCTCACCATCCCCATTGGCTCCTGCCAGTGGGGGCTACCTATATCTCCCCCTCCCCATCCTGAGCTGCAGGCTGTGCATGCGGGGCATGATGGTGCCTGCCAGGGTACTGCTCTGCATGGGTGAGTCGTGGGGCAGTGGGGTGGCCGTGGGACAGTGGGAAAGCAGAGGGGCAGGGTTGTAGCCATGGGACGGGCACCCCCAGGCTCAGCCACCTTCCTGGGGTGCCCACAGGCAATGAAGAGCTGCGGCTGGTGGATGGCGGTGGGCGCTGTGCCGGTTGGGTGGAGGTGAAGCACGAGGGCGAATGGGGATCTGTCTGCAGCTACGACATCCAGTGGGACATGCAAAAGGCCAGCGTGGTGTGTCGGCAGTTGGGCTGTGGCACAGTGGCCCAGACATCCCCATACGCCCCATTCGGGCAAGGCAAGGGACACATCTGGCTGCATCCCTTCTTCTGCGACGGCACTGAGACCACTCTGGAGGACTGCTCACACTACGGCTGGGACAACCACTTCTGTGGCCATGAGTGGGACGTTGGGGTGATCTGCACAGATGAGGCAGGGTGGCTGGGATAGGAAGACAGTGCCAGGACCCCTAGGGCAGGTCTGAGGCCAATCCCTAATGCAGAGGCTCTGGAGCTGCGGCTGGTGGACGGTGGGGGACCCTGCGAGGGGAGAGTGGAGGTGAAGCTGCGGGGACGCTGGGGCGCAGTGTATAACAGTGACTGGAACATGGATGATGCTGAGGTGGTGTGCCAGCAGCTGGGCTGCGGCTCAGCTGCTCACACCAAATTTACCTGGTCAATTTCGCAAGTCAGCAGTCCCATAATGTTGGCTTTTGTCAACTGCAAGGGGAATGAGAAGGCCATCTGGGATTGCAACATTCAGAGTTGGGGTCCTTACTGTGTCCCTGGTTATGTTAACGCTTCTGTGGTCTGCCAAGGTGAGAGCTGGGGACATGCAGCCGTGTGGGGAGCCCATCCCCCATGTCACCCTGCCCACCAGCCCACCTCTCCCGGCAGGGTTCTCCCAGCTGGCTGGAGGGGACAGCGAGTGCTCGGGGAGGCTGGAAGTGCTGCAGGGCCGGGCCTGAGTCAGCGTCTGCCACGGCCACGTGGACCTCATGGCTGCCCCGGTTGTCTGCAGAGAGCTGGGATGCGGTACAGCACTGGCCCTATATGGGACTGGGCAATTGGGGCAGCAGTGGGGCCCCTCTGGGATGGCGCCTTCAAGTGCAACAGCACCCAGCCCATCCTGTCTGCTTGCACACAGTGGCCTTCCCATATCCAGACCTGCACAAAACCCGCTGCCATCATCTGCTCCTGTAAGTGCTCGTGCCATGGATCTTCATCAGCTCTGTGCCATGAGGTGTACATGGGGGGGTCCCTTGCTCCACCAACCCCAGCACCTTCTCTCTGCTGCGGTCTACACCGGGTTCCAGCTAGTGAACAAAGGCTCAGACTACGCTGGGCAGTTGGAGGTGGAGGCACGAGGAGTGTGGGGGCCCCTGTGTGCCACCAGCTGGGACCTGCCAGATGCCCACGTCCTCTGCCACCACCTGGGCTGTGGCTCTGCTGTCTCCCTGCCCCCACCAGGCCATTTTGGGATGGGAACAGGGCTGCAGTGGAGTGATGCACTCAGCTGCAGCAGGAGCGAGCGGCACCTGGGCGAGTGCCCCATGGAGGTGCTGGGGCAGCCCGCCTGCTCCCGCGGGCACACCGCTGGCGTCAGCTGCTCAGGTCGGTGCGGGGGCTATGGGGACCCCCAGCAGGTGGGGAGCACTGCCCATCCCCATGGCACAGCCAGGCTGTTGCAGGTGTCACCAAGCCCCTGCAGCTCCACGGTGGGGAGAGCCATTGCGATGAACAGCTGGAAGTGGCCATGCGCCCCGGTGCCTGGGCTGCGGTGTGCCTGAGAAAATCTATGCTACGCCGGACAACAGCTCTGGCCCAATGGCGCTGCTGGAGCTGCGCTGTGTTGGCAACGAGGAAATCCTGGCACAGTGTAACACCTCAGGGATGGCCACAGAGCCCAGCAACAGCCCCAAGGAGTTGGCCGTTGCCTGCTCAGGTGAGTGCACAGGGAAGGGAAGGGCACAACACTGCCATCCCCATCCCCAGCCCAACCCTCCCACACAGGAAGCAAGCAGCTGAGGCTGGTGGGCGGCCCGGGGCACTGTGCCGGCAGGGTGGAGGTGTACAGCGAGGGCACCTGGGGCTCCATCTGCCAGGACACCTGGACCCTGCAGGATGCCACCATCGTCTGCCACCAGCTGGGCTGCGGATGGGCCCAGGAGGCACCCGGCTCTGAGCGCTTTGGGCCTGGCACTGGGACGCTGTGGCCAGGTGCGGGGGGCTGCTCTGGCACAGAAGATGCTCTCTGGCACTGCCCGGCCCCAGTGCAGAGTGGCTGCCGGCATGGCAGTGGTGCGGGCGCCGTGTGCTCAGGTGAGTGCCACCATCCCTCTGGATGGGAGCAACCCCACCACCCTCGATGTGCCATGATCCCCTGACCTCATTGCAGGGCTGCTGGACCTGTGGCTGACGGGAGAAAGCAGCAGATACAGTGGGCACCTGGAGGTGCTGCATGAGGGGACGTGGGGTCATGCTTGTGCCAATGGCACCAGCCCCTCCATGGCAGCTGCCGTCTGCCGCCAGCTGGGATGTGGCACAGGGGGGAGGCTGGCAGCAGTAGGCTCACTGCAGTAGGCTCTGAGCCTGCCTAGCTGAGCTGGGTGAGTTGTGAGGAGGGGGCCCACTTGCTCTGGCGCTGCCCCTTGGCACCCTGGCAGCTGCAGGAATGTGGCCCCACCGGAATAACCCACATCACATGTGATGAGGACACCGGGGACAGGAGTGTGGCCACCAGCCCAGCCCCAGATAGCAACCTCCGCAACAGAGACACCTCAACAAATGGCTTTGTCCATGCTCACCGTCCTCTAACTGCTGCCAAGGGATCCCAATGGGGCCTCACGCTTCCTATCACTGCCCCTCAGCTCTCACCCACAGTGCTGTCCTACTTACTGTAGCACCAAGGAGTGTGTCAGCACTCACGGTGGTGTGTGTGCTCCTGGGGATGCTGCTGTGCCTTACCCTGGCCGCCCTGACTGTTCTGGCAAACCGCACATGTGCCCAGTGGCAAGGTGGGCACTGCTCTGTGGCTCCTAACCATGGGGCAGTGCCTTGAGGGCATCGGGGACGTGGATGCCATGCACACCGCGTTGCAGGCCCCAGCAAGAATGCTGCCTCCGAGGGTGTGTATGAGGAGCTTCACTACAGCCTGATGCCCAAGTACCAGGAGGTGCCAAGCACACAGGTGAAAGCAGGATGGTCCCCAGGGCCTGGGGCTGTCCCCATCCGCTGTCCTATCCCCAACACTCTTCCTCCCTTCCAGGATCCCTGTCTGAGGGCTCAGGGACAAAGCTGGCAGATCACAGTGGAGATGGCACAGAGGAGAGCGACCTCCAGGTGTCCCCAAGTAGGGGCACAGGCACAGAGGTGCACTTTGAGGACAAAAAGGCACCGGGGACCCTTCTGAGGGGACATAGCTAAACAGCGTTGATAGGGAGGTGAGAGCACAAAGCCCCTCCTGGCTGTGTCCTCACCAGTGTCCCCTCCATGTCTGTCACAGACCTCCCTGCTGAGCCACAGCACAGCCCTTCGCATGGCTACGACGATGCTATGGCTGTGCCGGAGGTGTCCCCCTCTCTCCATCCCGGGGATGCCCCGGCACAGCCCCCCGAGGACATGGGCTATGACGACATTGGTGTCAGCACCCTGGGGACATCGCTGTGAGCAGACTGTGGGGACATGGCTGGAAAAGGGACCCCTGTCCCCAAGAAGGGGTGTACCTGGCCTTGGCTGCCTCACCTCTCCCTGCCCAGTGCACAGAACAGAAGCAAAATACACAAAAGCTAATTTAGTTTTTAAAATTATTTTCTGTAACTGTTTCCTTATGAGTATCTCTTCTTTATTGAAACCGCCAAATCTGTGAAGAAACTCACTTCCAGCCTTGGCTCCTCTACCTGAGTCCATCAGCCATCCCTCAGGGCTGTGGTGCAAAGCTAGATTACAGAGACATCCCCATCGGCTTGGGGCACGGGGGTAACAACAGAAAGAGCGTGCAAGCTGACAGAGGTGAGGTGGGATGGCTCCCATGACTGCTGTGCTGCAGTGGAAGGACAACAAAGACCGCGTGTCCCCACAGGCACACAGGTGCAGGCATGCTGCCACACGCTGTGGTTTCACCCAGCAGGCAGATGAGCGGCACCCAACCGTTCGCTCATTCCGCCCCTGCCCCCCAGTGTGCCATGGGGGAGAGAGCTGTAAACAAATTCGTGGGGGAGATACAAATGGAAAAGGGCAGAAAACAGTTACAGAAATTCAGATGATAACTGTACATGTATGGATCTGCGCACATATTCACAGCCTTTCCACAGATGATTTGATAAGCATACTTGAGTAAGCTGACTCTCAGCGTGCGCTTGCTGGGAGGATCTCCACTTCTGAGGACATCTCCCTTGGCAGTGGGAAGAGCACACACATTAAAGAGCTCCCTCTGACACAAGAGACATCAGGTCAGGGGTCTGAGCCACCTCCTACACTTGTCTGTTACTGCAGTCTGTAAGGACCTGCAGTGGCTGAGGTTAGGATTCCCATCCCTGATGTATGTTCCCGCTAAAAGGTGCCAAGCAGCCGTCCGTGGGGTTTCAATTAAAGTCCTGGAACGGGCTGTCCTTCCCCATCAGCTCCATGCCACCACAGTGTGTTGCTGCCAGGAGGAATGGTGGCCGCCTGGCTGACAGCGCTTGTCTCTCCCAAGCAGGCCAGGCCTTCCTGCTGGGGCCTCTCAGCTGGGCCAGAGCAGTGCGGCAGTGCCACCTGGTGCTGCTGGCAGAGCTGTAGGCCCAGCCCTGCTGATCCCTGCAGTGGGGCTCCTGCTGCCTCCTGGGCCCCGCTCTGGCCCACTTGGAGGCCGTGTTGGTGCTCTTGTGAGAGCAGGGCAGGGCCGGAAGTCTGCAACACGAGCACAGAGAGGCGGGAGTGATGACCGCATCCTGCTGGCATCCCCGTCCCGCACATTGCATCCCCGCACCCTCAGCAGGAGCCCAGCCCCACAGCTGTGATCCCAGGAGCCCCCGGTGCACACTGAGCCATTCCGCCGCGCACAGACCCTGCAGCGGAGCCGGGCACTGCCCCACGTCCCAGCCCTGCATACAAGCACGGTTTCGCTTTTGAAAGCGGCTGCACACCCATCGCACACTTCCTCCTTCCCCAGCACCAGGCTGCATGTGGGGACACAGGCAGGAACAGCTCGGCCCTGCACCTTCCCCTGTGGAATTAGGGTTTCTGTGCTGTCCCTGTAGTAGCCAGACAGCCCTAGGACTGCTGCAGTCTGCAGCTGTCCTTGTGTCTGCTCCTGCAGCAGCAATACCAAAGCGGGGCAGCAAGACCCCTTCCCAAATGCTGCAGGCTCAAGTAGAAGAGCATTACCTTATGCAGTGTATTGCTTCTGTGCAGCTGGCACAGCAGCTGTGTGAGCTTTGTGCTCTCACTCGGTCCCCAAGCTGCAGAAAACATCCCCTCCTGCCTGTGCTGTGGGGAGAGAACAGGGACTGTGGGTGCAGAGGTGCAGGAAGTGCTGTGTCCCACCGGATGCTGTGAGGGGCTGGGCATGGCGCTCCTGCCTATGTCCTGGCCAGCATTGGGACCTTATTCATCCCACTGCTTCCTGGGATGCCTCAAAGGCAGCTCTAGGACCCCACCATAATGTGGTACACACCAGGGTTGAGAGGGATTCCTCATTTGGGGTTACTCCAGTCCATGTGGGGAGCTTTCTGCATGGCACAGCCCCAGCCCTTGCTCAGAGTCACACAGCGCCCAAGCAGGCTGACACCCCTCAGGAACACGCAGGCACCAAGATGCCTTGCTGGGCCTGTGTGACGCCAGAAGCGGAGACAAGCCTCATATTTGGGCACAAAGCAGGTTATTGGAGGCTGGGACCCAGCAGGCGGCTGATAACCCTGCTGATAACAGCCCCCACCGTACCTCGCCATCCCCATTGGCTCCTGCCAGCAGGGGCTGCCTATGTATCCCCCTCCCCATCCACGGCTGCAACATGTGCATGTGGGGCACGATGGTGCCTGCCAGGGTGCTGGGGCTGCTGCTCTGTGTGCAGATCTGCATGGGTGAGTCATGGGATAGGGGGGTGGCCGTGGAACAGTGGGGAAGCAGAGGGGCAGGGTTGCAGCCATGGGACGGGCACCCCCAGGCTCAGCCACCTTCCTGGGGTGCCCACAGGCAGTGAGGAGCTGCAGCTGGTGGACGGCGGTGGGCGCTGTGCTGGTCGGGTGGAGGTGAAGCACGAGGGTGAATGGGGCTCCGTCTGCAGCTACGACTTTGACTGGGACATACGAGGGGCCGGCGTGGTGTGCCGGCAGTTGGGCTGTGGCACGGTGGCCCATGCATCCCCATATGCCCCATCCAGGCAAGGCAAGGGACGCATCTGGCTGCATCCCTTCCTCTGTGACGGCACTGAGACTACCCTGCAGGACTGCCCCCACTTTGGCTGGGGCAACCACTTCTGTGGCCATGAGAGGGATCTGCACAGGTGAGGCAGGTTGGCTGGGATGGGAACACAGTGCCAGAACCCCTGGGCAGGTCTGAGGCCAATCCCTAACGCAGAGGCGCTGGAGCTGAGGCTGGTGGACGGTGAGGGACCCTGCGAGGGGAGAGTGGAGGTGAAGCTGCGGGGACGCTGGGGCAGTGTGGCTGACGATGCCTGGGACATGGAGGATGCTGAGGTGGTGTGCCAGCAGCTGGGCTGTGGCTCAGCTGCTGGCGCCTACTTGGCCTCACAATTTCGGTTAGGAGATGGTCCCATCATGATGGCCTTTATCAACTGCCATGGAGATGAGGCTGCCCTGTGGGACTGTAACGTTCGGGCCTGGGGTCCCTACAAAGGCCCTCATGATTATGACACTGCTGTGGTCTGCCAAGGTGAGAGCTGGGGGCATGCAGCACTGTGGGGAGCCCATTGCCCTCATCCCTCAGCCCAGCAGCCCACTTTTCCCAGCAGGGTTCTCCCGGCTGGCCGGAGGGGACAGTGAGTGCTCAGGGAGGCTGGAGGTGCGGCAGGGCCGGGCCTGGGTCAGCGCCTGCCATGGCCACGTGGACCGCATGGCTGCCCAGGTCATCTGCAGAGAGCTGGGATGCGGTACAGCACTGGCCCTATCCAGGGCCGGGCATTTTGGGGCAGCAGCAGGGCTATTCTGGGATGGTGCCTTTGAGTGCAACGGCACCGAGCCCCTCCTGTCTGCTTGCACACAGTGGCCTCCCCACTTACAGAACTGCACCCAACCAGCTGCCATCATCTGCTCCCGTAAGTGCAAGGGCTGTGGATCTGCATCAGCCCGGTAGAGTGTAGTGTACACGGGGGTCCCTCGCTTGACCAGCCACAGCACCTTTTCTCTGCTGCAGCCTACACCAGGTTCCGGCTGGTGGATGGAGGCTCAGTCTGCACTGGGCGGGTAGAGGTGGAGGCATGAGGGGTGTGGGGGCCCCTGTGTGCCACCACCTGGGACCTGCCCGACGCCCATGTCCTCTGCCACCACCTGGGCTGTGGCTCCGCCATCTCCCTGCCCCCACCAGGCCATTTTGGGACAGGGATTGGGATGTTGCGGAGCGATGCCCTCAGCTGCAGTGGGAGCGAGCGGCACCTGGGCGAGTGTCCCATGGAGTTGCTGGGGCAGCCCGCCTGCCCCCACGGGCACACTGCTGGCGTTAGATGCTCAGGTGGGTGAGGAGAAAGTGGGAACCCCCAGCAGGTGGGGAGCACTGCCCATCCCCATGGCACAGCCAGGCTGTTGCTGGTGTCGCCAAGCCGCTGCGGCTCCATGGTGGGGAAAGCCGTTGCGACGGACGGCTGGAGGTGGCCGTGCACCCTGGTGTCTGGGCCCGTGTGTCTGTGGGGCTGTGGGACAATGGCACTGCCACCGTGGCGTGCCGGCAGCTGGGCTGTGGTGTGTGTGAGAAAATCTATGCTGTGCCCAGCAATGGCTCGGGCCCCATGGAGCTGCAGGAGCTGCGCTGTGTTGGCACTGAGGAGCTCCTGGCACAGTGTAACGCCTCGGGGATGGCCACAGAACCCAACAAGAGCCCCGGGGACTTGGCCACCGCCTGTTCAGGTGAGTGCACAGGGAAGGGAAGGGCACAACACTGCCATCCCCATCCCCAGCCCAACCCTCCCACACAGGAAGCAAGCAGCTGAGGCTGGTGGGCAGCCCGGGGCACTGTGCCGGCAGGGTGGAGGTGTACAGCAGGGGAACCTGGGGCACCGTCTGCCAGGACACCTGGACACTGCAGGATGCCACCGTCATCTGCCGCCAGCTGGGCTGCGGATGGGCCCTGGAGGCTCCTGGCTCTGAGCGCTTTGGGCCTGGCACTGGGACGCTGTGGCTAGGTGCTGGGGGCTGCTCTGGGACAGAGGATGCTCTCTGGCACTGCCCGGCCCCAGTGCAGCGTGGCTGCCAACATGGCGGCAGTGCGGGCGCCGTGTGCTCAGGTGAGTGCCACCATCCCTCTGGATGGGAGCAGCCCCATCACCCTCAGGGTGCACTGATCCCCTGACCTCGTTGCAGGGCTGCTGGACCTGTGGCTGATGGGAGAAAGCAGCAGATGCAGTGGGCACCTGGAGGTGCTGCATGAGGGGACGTGGGGTCATGTTTGCGCCAATGGCACCAGCACTGCCACGGCTGCTGCTGTCTGCCGCTAGCTGGGATGTGGCACAGGGGGGAGGCTGGCAGCCATCCCTGCAGAGGTTTCAGAACCCGCCTGGCTGAGCTGGGTGAGTTGTGAGGAGGGGGCCTGCTCACTCTGGCGCTGCCCCTCGGCACCCTGGCAGCTGCAGGAATGTCACCCCACTGGGATCATCCACATCACATGTGACGAGGACACTGGGGACAGGAGTGTGGTCACCAGCCCTGCCCCAGGTAGCAACCACCGGGACATAGACACCTCAACAGATGCCTTTGTCCATGCTCTCTGTCCTCTAACTGTTGTCATGGGATGCCCACGGGGCCTCACACTTCCTATCACTGCCCCACAGCTCTCACCCACAGCACTGTCCCGCTGACTGCAGCACCAAGGAGTATGTCAGCACTCACGGTGCTGTGCGTGCTCCTGGGGACGCTGCTGTGCCTGGCCCTGGCTGCCCTGGCTGTTCTGGCACACCGCACACGGGCCCAGTGCCAAGGTGGGCACCACTCTGGGGCTTCTCCGCCACGGGGCAGCACCTTGGGGACATCAGGGACGCAGGTGCCATGCATGCTGCCTTGCAGGCCCCAGCAAGGATGCTGCCTGCGAGGTTGTGTATGAGGAGCTTGACTACAGCCTGATGCCCGTGTACCAGGAGGTGCCCAGCCACACAGGTGGGAGTGGGATTGTTCCCAGGGCCTGGGGCTGTCCCCATCCGCTGTCCTGTCCCCAACATCTTTCTCCCTTGCAGGCTCCCTGTCTCACGGCTCAGGGACAAAGCTGGCAGATCACAGTGGAGATGGTGCAGAGGAGAGTGATCGGCCGGTGTCCTCAGGTAGGTGCACAAGCACAGAGGTGCACTGTGAGGACAAAAATACACTGGGTACTCACTTGCAGGTATGTAGCCAAACAGCATTGATGGGGAGGTGAGGGCATGCAGCCTCTACTGGCTCTGTCCTCACCAGTGTCCCCTCTATGTCTGTCGCAGACCCCTCTGCCCAGCCCCAGCACAGCCCCTCACATGGCTACAACGATGCTATGGCTGTCCCCCTCTCCACACCCCGGGGATGCTCCAGCACAGCCCCCTGAGGACACAGGCTATGACGACGTTGGCGTCAATGTCCTGGGGACATCGCTGTGAGCAGACCATGGGGACATGGCTGGAAAAGGGACCTCTGTCCCCAAGAAGGGGGGGCCCTGGACCTAGGTAGCATCACCTCTCCCTGCCCGGTTCACAGAACAGCAGCAAATGCTCTGTTCTCCTTCCTGAAGCTGGTACAAAACAGCAAACTGACTTTCAAAGATTATTTTCTGTAACTCTTTACTTATGAGTATCTCTTCTTTATTGAAACCGCCAAACTGTGCAGAAACCTCCAGCCTTGGCTCCTCTACCTGAGTCCGTCAGCCATTCCTCAGGGCTGTGGTGCAAAGCTAGATTACAGAGACATCCCCATCTGCTCCGGGCAACAATGGAAAGAGTGTGAAAGCTGACAGAGATGAGGTGGGATGGCTCGATGAGGTTGGATGGCTCCCAAGACTGCTGCGCTGCAGTGGAAGGACAACAAGGACCGCGTGTCCCCACAGGCACACAGGTGCAGGCCCGCTGCCACACGCTGTGGTTTCACCCAGCAGGCAGCTGAGCAGCACCCGGCTGTTCGCTCCCTCCGCCCCTGCCCCCCAGTGTGCCATGGGGGAGAGAGCTGTACACAAACTCGTGGGGGAGATACAAACGGAGAAGGACAGAAAACAGTTACAGAAATTCAGATGATAACTGTACATGTATGGATCTCCACACACATTCACAGCCTTTCCACAGATGATTTGATAAGCATACCTGAGTAAGCTGACTCTCAGCGTGCGCTTGCTGGGAGGATCTCCACTTTTGAGGACACCTCCCTTGGCAGTGGGAAGAGCACACACGTTAAAGAGCTCCCTCTGACATAAGAGACATCGGGTCAAGGGTCTGAGCCACCTCCTGCACCTGTTTGTTACCGCAGTCTGTAAGGACCTGCAGTGGCTGAGGTCAGGATTCCCATCCCTGATGTATGTTCCTGCTGGAAGGTGCCAAGCAGCCATCCGTGGGGTTTCAGTTAAAGTCCTGCAATGGGCTGTCCTTCCCCATCAACTCCATGCCACCACAGTGTGTTGCTGCCAGGAGGAATGGCGGCCTCCTGGCTGACAGCGCTTGTCTCTCCCAAGCAGGCCAGGCCTTCCTGCTGGGGCCTCTCAGCTGGGCCAGAGCCGTTCAGCAGTGACACCTGGTGCTGCTGGCAGAGCTGTAGGCCCAGCCCTGCTGATCCCTGCCGTGGGGCTCCTGCTGCCTCCTGGGCCCCGCTCTGGCCCACTTGGAGGCCGTGTTGGTGCTCTTTTGAGATCAGGGCAGGGCTGGAGCTCTGCAACACGAGCACAGAGGAGCGGGAGCGATGCCCAGGTCCTGCTGGCATCCCCATCCCACACACTGCATCCCCGCAGCCTCAGCAGGAGCCCAGCCCCACAGCTGTGATCCCAGGAGCCCCCGGTGCACACTGAGCCATTCCGCCGCGCACAGACCCTGCAGCGGAGCCGGGCACTGCCCCTCGTCCCAGCCTTGCATACAGGCAGGTTTTTGCTTTTGAAAGCGGCTGCACACCCATCGCACACTTCCTCCTTCCCCAGCACCAGGCTGCATGTGGGGACACAGGCAGGAACAGCTCGGCCCTGCACCTTCCCCTGTGGAATTAGGGTTTCTGTGCTGTCCCCGTAGCAGCCGGACAGCCCTAGGACTGCTGCAGTCTGCAGCTGTCCCTTTGTCTGCTCCTGCAGCAGCGATACCAAAGTGGGGCAGCAAGACCCCTTCTCAAATGCTGCAGGCTCAAGTAGAAGAGCATTACCTTATGCAGTGTATTGCTTCTGTGCAGCTGGCACAGCAGCTGTGTGAGCTTTGTGCTCTCACTCGGTCCCCAAGCTGCAGAAAACATCCCCTCCTGCCTGTGCTGTGGGGAGAGAACAGGGACTGTGGGTGCAGAGGTGCAGGAAGTGCTGTGTCCCACCGGATGCTGTGAGGGGCTGGGCATGGCGCTCCTGCCTATGTCCTGGCCAGCGTGGGGACTGTATTCATTCCACTGCTTCCTGGGATGCCTCAAAGGCAGCTCTAGGACCCCACTATAATGTGGTACGCACCAGGGTTGAGAGGGATTCCCCGTTTGGGGTTACTCCATTCCATGTGGGGAGCTCTCTGCATGGCACAGCCCCAGCCCTTGCTCAGAGTCACACAGCGCCCAAGCAGGCTGACACCCCTCAGGAACACGCAGGCACCAAGATGCCTTGCTGGGCCTGTGTGACGCCAGAAGCGGAGACAAGCTTCATATTTGGGCACAAAGCAGGTTATTGGAGGCAGGGAACCAGCAGGCGGCTGATAACCCTGCTGATAACGGCTCCCACCATATCTCGCCATCCCCATTGGCCCCTGCCAGCAGGGACTGCCTATATATCCCCCTCCCCATACTGGGCTGCAGGTTGTGCATGTGGGGCACGATGATGCCTGCCAGGGTGCTGGGGCTGCTGCTCTGTGTGCAGCTCTGCATGGGTGAGTTGTGAGGTAGGGGGATGGCCATGGGACAGTGGGGAAGCGGAGGGGCAGGGTTGCAGCCATGGGACAGGCACCCCCAGGCTCAGCCACCTTCCTGGGGTGCCCACAGGCAGTGAGGAGCTGCGGCTGGTGGATGGCGGTGGGCGCTGTGCCGGTCGGGTTGAGGTGAAGCACGAGGGCGAATGGGGCTCCGTCTGCAGCTACGACTTTGACTGGGGGACGCGCCAGAGGCCAGCGTGGTGTGCCAGCAGCTGGGCTGTGGCACGGCTGCTCACACCAAGTATACCCGGTCAATTTTGCAAGTCAACAGTCCCATAATGTTGGCTTATGTCAATTGCAACGGGAACGAGAAGGCTTTCTGGGACTGCAACATTAAGGGTTGGGGTCCGTACAGTTTTCGACATGATTATAATGCCTCTGTGGTCTGCCAAGGTGAGAGCTGGGCACATGCAGCACTGTGGGGAGCCCATTGCCCACATCCCTCAGCCCAGCAGCCCACCTCTCCCAGCAGGGTTCTCCCGGCTGGCCGGAGGGGACAGTGAGTGCTCAGGGAGGCTGGAGGTGCGGCAGGGCCAGGCCTGGGTCAGCGTCTGCCACAGCCACGTGGATCTCATGGCCGCCCAGGTCATCTGCAGAGAGCTGGGCTGTGGTACAGCACTGGCCCTACCCGGGGCCGGGCATTTTGGGGCAGCAGCGGGGCCATACTGGGATGGCACCTTCGAATGCAACGGTACCGAGCTCCTGCTGTCTGCCTGCGCACAGCAGCCAAACCACATCCAGACCTGCACCCAACCAGCTGCCATCATCTGCTCCTGTAAGTACAAGGGTCATGGATCTGCATCAGCCCAGTGTCATGTACATGGGGGAGTCACTCAGTCCACCAACCCCAGCACCCTCTCTCTGCTGCAGCCTACACCGGGTTCCGGCTGGCGGATGGAGGCTCAGTCTGCACTGGGAGGGTGGAGGCGGAGGCACAAGGGGTGTGGGGGCCCCTGTGTGCCACCAGCTGGGACTTGCCCAACGCCCATGTCCTCTGCCACCACCTGGGCTGTGGCTCCAGCACCTCCCTGCCCCCACCAGGCCATTTTGGGACAGGTACAGGGATGCTGCGGCAGGATGCCCTCAGTTGCAGCGGGAGTGAGCAGGACCCAGGCGAGTGCCCCATAGAGGTTCTGGGGCAGCCCACCTGCCCCCCTGGGCACACCGCCACTGTCAACTGCTCAGGTGGGTGTGGGGAAAGTTGGAACTACCAGCAGGTGGGGAGGAATGTCAGTTCCCATGGCACAGCCAGGCTGTTGCAGGTGTCGCCAAGCCCCTGCGGCTCCACAGTGGGGAGAGCCGTTGCGATGGACGGCTGGAGGTGGCCGTGCGCCCGGGTGTCTGGGCCCATGTGTCTGTGGGGCTGTGGGACAATGGCACTGCCACCGTGGCGTGCCGGCAGCTGGGCTGCAGAGTGCCTCAGAAAATCTATGCTGCACCGGACAATGGCTCGGGCCCCATGGAGCTGCAGGAGCTGCACTGTGTTGGCACCAAGGAGCTACTGGTACAGTGTAACGCCTCAGGGATGGCCACAGAGCCCAGCAACAGCCCCGGGGACTTGGCCACCGCCTGTTCAGGTGAGTGCACAGGGAAGGGAAGGGCACAACACTGCCATCCCCATCCCCAGCCCAACCCTCCCACACAGGAAGCAAGCAGCTGAGGCTGGTGGGCAGCCCGGGGCACTGTGCCGGCAGGGTGGAGGTGTACAGTGAGGGCACCTGGGGCTCCATCTGCCAGGACACCTGGACCTTGCAGGATGCCTCTGTGGTCTGCCGCCAGCTGGGCTGTAGACGGGCCCTGGAGGCTCCTGGCTCTGAGCTCTTTGGGCCTGGCACTGGGACGCTGTGGCCGGGTGCTGGGCGCTGCTCTGGGACAAAGGATGCTCTCTGGCACTGCCCAGCCCCAGTGCAGCGTGGCTGCCGGCGTGGCGGCGGTGCGGGCGCTGTGTGCTCAGGTGTGTGCCACCATCCATCTGCATGGGAGCAGCCCCATCACCCTCAGGGTACACTGATCCCCTGACCTCGTTGCAGGGCTGCTGGACCTGCGGCTGATGGGAGAAAGCAGCAGATGCAGTGGGCACTTGGAGGTGCTGCATGAGGGGACGTGGGGTCGTGTATGCGCCAATGGCACCAGCCCCAACACGGCTGCTGCTGTCTGCCGCTAGCTGGGATGTGGCACAGGGGGGAGGCTGGCAGCCATCCTTGCAGAGGTTTCAGAACCTGCCTGGCTGAGCTGGGTGAGTTGTGAGGAGGGGGCCCGCTCGCTCTGGCGCTGCCCCTTGGCACCCTGGCAGCTGCAGGAAGGTGACACCACTGGGATTATCCACATCGCCTGTGACGAAGACACTGGGGACAGCAGTGAGGCCACCAGCCCAGCCCCAGGTAGCAACCACTGGGACAGAGACACCTCAACAAATGCCTTTGTCCATGCTCACTGCCCTCTCACTGCTGCCATGGGAACCTCATGGGGCCTCACCCTCCCCATAACTGCCCCACAGCTTTCACCCGCAGCGCTGTCCCACTGACTGCAGCACCAAGGAGTGTGTCAGCACTCACGGTGCTGTGCGCACTCCAGGGGACACTGCTGTGCCTGGCCCTGGCTGTCCTGGCACGCCGCACACAGGCCCAGTGCCAAGGTGGGCACCGCTTGGGGGTTCCCCATTAGCAGGCTGCACCTTGGGGACATTGGGGACACAGGTGCCATGCATGCTGCATTGCAGGCCCCAGCAAGGATGCTGCCTTCAAGGTAGTGTATGAGAAGCTTCCCATCCCTGATGTATGTTCTCAATGGAAGATGCCAAGCAGCCGTCCGTTGGGTTTCAATTAAAGTCCTGGAACAGGCTGTCCTTCCCCATCAGCTCTTTGCCACCACACTGTGCTGCAGCCAGGAGGAATGGCGGCCTCCTGGCTGGCAGCATTCGTTCCTCCCAAGCAGGCCAGGCCTTCCTGCTGGGGCCTCTCAGCTGGGCCAGAGCCCTGCGGCAGTGCTTCCTGGTGCTGCTGGCAGAGCTGTAGGCCCAGCCCTGCCGAGCTCTGCTGTGGGGCTCCTGCTGCATCCTGGGCCACACTCTGGCCCACTGGGAGGCCATGTTGGTGCTCTTGTGAGAACAGGGCAGGGACAGAGCTCTGCAACACGAGCACAGTGGAGCAGGAGCGATGCCCGGACCCTGCTGGTATCCCCGTCCCTCACATTGCATCCCGCACCCTCAGCAGGAACCCGGCCCCGCAGCCATGTTCCCAGGAGCCCCTGGTGCCCACTGAGCCAAATTGCCACGCACTGATCCTGCAGCGGGGCCGGGTGCTGCCCGACATCCCAGCCCTGCGTTCAGGCAGGGTTTCACTTTTGAAAGCGGCCACGCACCCATCGCACACTTCCTCCTTCCCCAGCACTGGGCTGCACGTGGGGACACGGGCAGTGACAGCTTGGCCCTCCTGTGCGTTACCTGTGTGGAACTGGGGTTTCTGTGCTGTCCCTGCAGCAGCCGGACAGCTCTAGGACTGCTGCAATCTGCAGCTGTCCCTGTGTCTTCTCCTGCAACTGCAATACCAAAGCAGGAGAGCCCACATGCTGCAGTACTTTCTGGAAGAGCATCACTTTATGCATTGTATCACTTCTGTGCAGGTGGAACTTCAGCTGCATGTGGTTGGTGTTGACACTGGGACCCCATGTTGGGGAAAACATCCCCTCCTGCCTATGCTGCAAGGAGAGCATGAGGCTGCATGTGCCCCAATGCAGGCAGTGCTGCTCTGTGCCACAGACTCCTGCAATGGGCCATGGATTGCCCTCCTGCCTATGTCCTGGCTACTATGGGGACCTTATTCACACCACTGCTGCCTTCAGAACAACGAAGGCAGCTCAAGGACCCCACAGGAATGGGGTGGGCTCTACGTTACAAACGGAGGCCCTATTTGGGGTCACTCCTGACCTTGTGGGACCCGTTCTAAATCAGCACAGCCCCAGCCCCAGCTCAGGGACACACAGAGCCTGGGCATGCTGGCTCCCCTTGGTGACACAAAGGCAGTGAGCCCCATGATATGGCTGCGTGACACCAGAAGCAGAGACAAGCCTCATACCTGGGCACGAAGCAGGTTACTGGAGGCTGGGACCCAGCAGGCTGCAGATAACCCTGCTGATAAGGGCTCCCACTGTACCTCACCATCCCCATTGTCCCCGGGGCAGGGACAGAGCTCTGCAACACGAGCACAGCAGAGCAGGAGCGATGCTTGGACCCTGCTGGTATCCCCGTCCCTCACATTGCATCCCGCACCCTCAGCAGGAACCCGGCCCCGCAGCCATGTTCCCAGGAGCCCCCGGTGCCCACTGAGCCAAATTGCCACGCACTGACCCTGCAGCGGGGCCGGGTGCTGCCCGGTGTCCCAGCCCTGCGTACAGGCAGGATTTCACTTTTGAAAGCGGCCGCGCACCCATCGCGCACTTCCTCCTTCCTGAGCACTGGGCTGCATGCTTGGACACAGGCTGGGACAGCTCGGCCCTGCACCTTCCCCTTGTGGAACTGAGGTTTCTGTGCTGTCCCTGCAGCAGCCGAACAGCCCTAGAACTGCTGCAATCTGCAGCTGTCCCTGTGTCTTCTCCTGCAGCAGAGATACCAAAGCAGGAGAGCCCACGTGCTGCAGGCTCAAGTAGAAGAGCATCACCTTATGCAGTGTATTGCTTCTGTGCAGGTGGCACAGCAGCTGTGTGAGGTTGGTGCTCACACGGGATCCCCAAGCTGCAGAAAACATCCTCTTCCTGCCTGTGCTGTGGGGAGAGCACATGGGCTGCATGTGCCCAGATTCAGGTAGTGCTGTGTCCCACCAGCTGTTGCGAGGGTCTGGGGACGGCCCTCCTGTCTATGTCCTTGCCAGCATGGGGAGCTTATTCACCACACTGCTGCCTGGAGAAGGCAGTTCTAGCAAGCCACAATAATGTGATACACACTAGGGTTCAGAGGTTGTCTCTGTTTGGGGTCACTGCTGTCCCCATGGGGAGTTCCCTGCAGGGGCACAGCCAGAGCCCCAGCCCCTGCTCAGGGTCACACAGCACCCAGCCAGGCTGACACCCCTCAGGAACACGCAGGCACCAAGATGCCTTGCTGGGTCTGCGTGATGCCAGAAGCGGAGACAAGCCTCATATTTGGGCACAAAGCAGGTTATTGGAGGCTGGGACCTGGCAGGCGGCTGATGACCCTGCTGATAATGGCTCCCACCGTACCTCGCCATCCCCATTGGCTCCTGCCAGCAGGGGCTGCCTGTATATCCCCCTCCCCGTCCCAGGCTGCAGGCTGTGCATGTGGGGCACGATGATGCCTGCCAGGGTGCTGGGGCTGCTGCTCTGTGTGCAGTTCTGCATGGGTGAGTTGTGAGGTAGGGGGATGGCCGTGGGACAGTGGGGAAGCGCAGAGGCATGTTTGCAGCCATGGGACGGGCACCCCGAGGCTCAGACACCTCCCCAGGGTGCCCACAGGCAGCGAGGAGCTGCGGCTGGTGGATGGTGGGCGCTGTGCCGGTCAGGTGGAGGTGAAGCATGAGGGTGAATGGGGCTCCATCTGCAGCTACGACATCCAGTGGGGCAAGCAAGCAGCCGGTGTGGTGTGCCGGCAGCTGGGCTGTGGCTCGGCTGCTCACACCAAGTTTACCAGGCAATTTTTGCAAGTTAGCACTCCCATAATGTTGGCCTTTGTTAACAGCAATGGGAATGAGAAGGCCATCTGGGACTGCAACATTAAGGGTTGGGGTCCCTACAATGTCACTCGTGATTATAATGCCTCTGTGGTCTGCCAAGGTGAGAGCTGGGGGCATGAGGCACTGTGGGGAGCCCATCGCCCACATCCCTCAGCCCAGCAGCCCACCTCTCCCAGCAGGGTTCTCCCGGCTGGCCGGAGGGGACAGCAAGTGCTCAGGGTGGCTGGAGGTGCCGCAGGGCCAGGCCTGGGTCAGCGTCTGCCACAGCCACGTGGACATCATGGCCTCCCAGGTGGTCTGCAGAGAGCTGGGCTGCGGTACAGCACTGGGCCTATATGGGACTGGGCAATTTGGGGCACCAGCAGGGCTATTCTGGGATGGCACCTTCGAGTGCAATGGCACCGAACCCCTCCTGTCCGCTTGCGTACAGTGGCCTCCCCACATCCAGAACTACACCCAACCCACTGCCATCATCTACTCCCGTAAGTGAAGGGGCCGTGAATTTGCAGTGGCCCCGTGCAGTGTGGAGTGCTCAGGGGGTCCCTCGCTCCACTAACCCCTCACTCTGCTGCTGCCTACAAGGGGTTCCAGCTGGCGGATGGAGTCTCAGCCTGCACTGGGAGGGTGAAGGTGGAGGCACGAGGGGTGTGGGGGCCCCTGTGTGCCACCAGCTGGGACCTGCCCGACGCCCACGTCCTCTGCCGCCACCTGGGCTGTGGCCTTGCTGTCTCCCAGCCCCCACCAGGCCATTTTGGAACAGGTACAGGGATGCTGCGGAGCGATGCCCTCAGCTGTAGCAGGAGCGAGCAGCACCCAGGCGAGTGCCCCATGGAGGTGCTGGGACAGCCCGCCTGCCCCCCCAGGCACACTGCCGCCGTCAGCTGCTCAGGTGGGTGTGGGGAAGAGCTGTTGTGACGGACAGCTGGAGGTGGCTGTGCGCCCTGGTGTCTGGGCCCATGTGTCTGTGGGGCTGTGGGACAATGGCACTGCCACCGTGGCATGCCGGCAGCTGGGCTGTGGAGTGCCTCAGAAAATCTATGCTGCACTGGCCAGCGGCTTGGGCCCCATGGAGCTGCAGGAGCTGTGCTGTGTTGGCACTGAAGAGCTCCTGGCAAAGTGTAATGCCTCAGGGGTGGCCACAGAGCCCAGCAACAGCCCAAAGGAGTTGGCCATCACCTGCTCAGGTGAGTGCACAGGGAAGGGTCAAGAGCACAACGTTGCCATCCCCATCCCCAGCCCAACCCTCCCACACAGGCAGCTGGCAGCTCAGGCTGGTGGGCGGCCCCAGGCGCTGTTCTGGCAGGGTGGAGGTGTACAGTGAGGGCACCTGGGGCTCCATCTGCCAGGACACCTGGACCCTGCAGGATGCCACCGTGGTCTGCCACCAGCTGGGCTGCAGACGGGCCCTGGAGGCTCCTGGCTCTGAGCAATTTGGGGCTGGCACTGGGACGCTGTGGCCGGGTGCGGGGGGCTGCTCTGGGACAAAGGATGCTCTCTGGCACTGCCCGGCCCCAGTGCAGCGTGGCTGCCAACATGGCGGCGGTAGGGGCGCTGTGTGCTCAGGTGAGTGCCACCATCCCTCTGGATGGGAGCAGCCCCACCACCCTCAGGGTGCACTGATCCCCTGACCTCGTTGCAGGGCTGCTGGACCTGCAGCTGACAGGGGAAAGCAGCAGATGCAGTGGGCACCTGGAGGTGCTGCATGAGGGCAGCCCTGCCTTGGCCGCTGCTGTCTGCCGCCAGCTGGGATGTGGCACTGGGGGAAGGCTGGCAGCCATCCCTGCAGAGGGCTCAGAGCCCGCATGGCTGAGCTGGGTGAGTTGTGAGGAGGGGGCCCGCTCGCTCTGGCGCTGCCCCTCGGCGCCCTGGCAGCTGCAGGAATGCAGCCCCCCTGGAATTACCTACATTGCATGTGACAAGGACACCGGGGACAGCAGTGAGGCCACCAGCCCTGCCCCAGGTAGCAACCACTGGGACAGAGACACCTCAACAAATGCCTTTGTCCATGTTCCCTATCACCTGCCTGCTGCCATGGCATCCCCATGGGGCCTCACGCTTCCTATCACTGCCCCACAGCTCTCAACCACAGCACTGTCCCACTGACTGCAGCACCAAGGAGTGTGTCAGCACTCACGGTGCTGTGCGTGCTCCTGGGGACGCTGCTGTGCCTGGCCCTGGCTGCCCTGGCTGTTCTGGTACACCACACACGGGCCCGGTGCCAAGGTGCTCACTGCTCTGGGGGTTCCCCAACACGGGGCAGCGCCTTGGGGACACAGGTGCCATGCATGCTGCATTGCAGGCCCCAGCAAGGATGCTGCCTCCAAGGTTGTGTATGAGAAGCTTGACTATAGCCTGATGCCCAAGTGCCAGGAGGTGCCCAGCCACACAGGTGGGAGCAGGACGGTGCCTGGTGCCATCCCCAACCCCTGTCATTTCCCCAACACCTCTTCCCCTCCAGGCTCAGTGTCCCAGGGTTCAGGGAGAAAACTGTCAGAAAACAGTGGGGACAGTGCAGAGGAGAGTGACCTCCAGTTGTCCCCAGGTAGGGGCACAGGCACGGTGGTGCATTGTGAGAACAGAAAGGCATTGGGTAACCTTCTGAGGAGATGTAGCCAAACAACTTTGATGGGGAGGTGAGGGCACGAAACCCCTCCTGGCTGTGTCTTCACCAGTGTCCCCTCCATGTCTGTCACAGACCCCCCTGCCCAGCCCCAGCAAAGCCTCTCGCATGGCTACGATGATGCTATGGCTGTGCTGGAGGTGTCCCCCTCTCCCCACGCCGGGGACGCCCCAGCACAGCTCCCCGAGGACACGGGATATGATGACATTGGTGTCAGCACCCTGGGGACATCTCTGTGAATAGACTGTGTGGCATGGCTGGAACAGTGACCTCTGTCCCCAAGAAAGGGTGGCCCTGGGGCCTTGGCAGCATCACCTCTCCCTGCCCAGTGCACAGAACAGTAACAAACTACTCCATTCTCCTTCCTGCAGCTGGGACACAACAGCTAATCAGCTGTTTTTTAATTATTTTTCTGTAACTCTTTCTTTATGAGTATCTCTTCTTTATTAAAACCCCAAAACTGTGCAGAAACTCACTTCCAGCCTTGGCTCCTGTACCTGAGTCTGTCAGCCATTCCCTGGGGATATGGGGTAAATCTGAATTACAGAGACATTCCCATCAGCTCTCAGCATGGGTGAAACAACAGGAAAGGCGGGAGACCTCACAGATATGAGTTGGGATGGCTCCCATGACTGCTGTGCGGCAGTGTAAAGAGAGTAACAACTGCATGTCCCCCCAGGCACACAGACGTAGACATGCTGATGAAGCCTTTCTCATCCAAGTGACAGAGGAGGCAGTGGCCAGAGATGCTGTACTGGAGCTTGCTCTCACCCACATGGAGGTTCAGGTGGGTAACAAGAAGAAGCTCAAGGGCAGCCTTGGCTGCAGTGCCAATGAACTGTGGCGTTCAGGATCCTTAGAGCAGTGATGAGTACATGCAGCAAGCTCACATCACTAGGCTTCAGGACAGCAGAGGTTGGCTGTCACAGGGAGATTCTTGGTAGAGTCCCTTGTGATAAGGCCCTGGAAAGGCCCTGGTTAATATCCAAGGATCACCTTCTCCGAGCTCAGAAGCAACACATCCTGATGCAGAGAAAGTCAGGCAAAAACACTGGGAGGCCTGCGTGGGTTAACGAGGAGCTCCTGGCCAAACTCTAACACAAACTGGAAACCTACAGAGGTGGAGTAAGGATGGGCAACATGAGAGGGAACCATGCAGCTAGGATGAAGGGATACCCAAAATCATGGGCTAAAACAAACTCAACAGACCTCTACCTGGGAATTTCAATGGACATTTTGAAGGAATGGCCTACAGCCTACAATAGTAATATCTCAGTGTATCAAAGAACGGGAAGGGTGGTGGTGACTCATGAGGATATTTTCTCAAGTGTAAAACCTGAGCATGATGCAGATGGTATAGAACCGCGGGTGGATATTCTGCTGGTTTTTGCTGGGATAGCATTAGTATTCTTCTGCATAAAAGACACTCCAGCCCAGGAAGTTGTCAGGCCCCAGAAGTGCTGTGCTGTCTCAATGCCAGCAGAGAGCAGTGGCAGCACAGCAAAGCACCGCGCCTGGCGGTGGGGATGCCCCAGCGCCTCCCGGTCAGCGCGATGTCTGATGTCATGGCTTCATGTTATACCTGGAGGTTTACACAGTGTTCTTGGTTCCTCACCCCGTTCAGATGTGACCGTAAAATCACGCTGCCCACAACTCCGTTGGGAAGGCATCTCAGCAGGTCTTTGTCTCCAGCCTCCTGATTCGGTGGTTCAATGCCCAGTTGCCCAGGGATTCCTCTGTTGTCTTGAAGCCCTCCAAGGATGGTGGCCCCAGGTCAGCAGGCCAGGAGTGGTGATCCTTTTCCTCTTCTCTACGTTGATGAGGCTACACCTGGAGTGCTGAGTCAGCTCTGGGCTCTCTGGTACAAGAGAGAGGTGGACGTCCTGGAGAGAGTCCAACCAAGTACCATGAATATGATGGACTAGAGCCTGTCTCCTATGAGGAAAGGCTGAGGAATCTGGGACTGTTCATCCTGGGGAGATCTTCTTTGTTCTATAGAATAAGGCAGCTGATGGGAGGGCATTAAAGAGACAGGCTCTTCTTGCTGGTGAGGGACAAGGTGCTCTCACTGGCCCTTTGACTGTTCACCACACCGCTCACTACAGCCCCATTCTCTACCAGAACCATCCTGGGAAGAGGAACTAACCAGCAAAAATAGGGGAAATGAACCTGTCCATAAGGAAAGAGCCATGGTTACTTCAGCAGCTTTTGCAGCAGAAACAGCTTTAACTGTTTATTACCCAAAGCATGCAGCTATGACACAGTTCCACACAGAAGGTGCCCTTCCCAGCCTGGAACACTGAGGGGAGGACAGGGATGGGGTACAGGAGGCTGCAAGGGGCAGTGGGAATTGCTGAAGTCTACCCTAAACCCACCAGAGCCTTGTGGGGCACGGTAGAGCCAGGGTGAACGGAGGGAGTGACTGAAGGGAGATGCACATGGTGGCATCATGTGGATGCCAGTGAAAAAGAGTTCTCCCCATCCCATTCCCAGCAGAGCAGCTTTCACAGTAAGAGGGAGCTTTTGCTGCAGGGAGGCAGCAAGCTCCAGGCTTTCCTTCCCCTCACCCAGTCATCTCTCCTCCACTCAGCCATTTCTCATGTTCACCAGCTTTCACTTCTCCTTTCCCTTCTCTTAATTCAACCGTGAGGGGAGGAACCACCCACCAGCTGCACCCCCTCTTCATTTCCCCAGCCACCTCTTCACCAGTGGGACGTCCGGAGTGCTTCAGCCATGGTCTGGGTGCTGAGGGTGGTCCTTCTCGCCCAGGCGCTGGCTACGGCAGTGGCAGAGGTCGAGCGGCCCCAGGAGCCGCTGTCCTCTGTGGGGTTTCAGGACTGCAAGAAGACCCTGAAGCTCCCAAGCCTGGAAGTCCTCCCCGGGGGGGGCTGGGACAACCTCAGGAATTTAGATATGGGCAGGGTCATAGATCTCAGCTACTCGCTGTGTAAGACCACTGAAGATGGGTCCTACATCATCCCAGATGACATCTTCACCATTCCTCGCAAGCAGAGCAACCTGGACATCAACTCTGAGATCATTGAGTCCTGGAAGGATTACAAAAGCGTCACCTCTGCTTCCATCAACCTGGAGCTGTCCCTCTTCTCTGCAATCAATGGCAAGTTCTCTTATGACTTCCACCAGGCCAAGACCCACCAAGTGCAGGACAAGGCGGTCACCACTCGCGTACAGGTCAGGAACCTGGTTTACACTGTCAAGATTGACCCAGGAGCAGGTCTGGACAAGGGCTTCAAGAAGCAGCTGTTGACCATTGCCAGCCACCTGGAGAACAACCAGACTCGGATGGCTGATTTTCTGTCTGAGGTGCTGGTGCTCAACTATGGCACCCACACCATCACCTCCGTGGATGCTGGAGCCAGCTTGGTCCAGGAAGATCAGATCAAGGCCACCTTCCTGAAGGACAGCTGGGCCATGCGGAGCTCCATCACTGCCTCAGCCGCTGTGGCCTTCCACAACATAGTCAATGTGAAAACAGAGGAGTCACAGGGCACCAGTTCTGCCTTCACCAAGCAGTACCTGGAGAACCGCACCAACTCCAGGGTAGAGAGCATCGGTGGGACCCCTTTTTACCCAGGCATCACCCTTAAGACCTGGCAGGAGGGAATTAGCAACCAGCTGGTGGCCATTGACCGCTCAGGGCTGCCTCTGTACTTCTTCATCAGCCCCAGCACCCTGCCGGAGCTGCCCAGCCCCACGGTGAAGAAGCTGGCCAAGCGGGTGGAGATGGCCATCCGCCGCTACTACACCTTCAACACCTACCCTGGCTGCACTGATGCCACCTCACCCAACTTCAACTTCCATGCCAACGCTGACGATGGCTCCTGCGCAGGGACCATGACCAACTTCACCTTCGGGGGAGTCTTCCAGGAGTGCACCGGGCTGGCCGGCCCCGACACCAATGAACTGTGCCGGGTACTGGAGCAGAAAAACCCCCTCACCGGGGCTTTCTCCTGTCCCACCTCCTACAGCCCTGTGCTGCTGGGCATGCAGGAGCGGGAGGAAGGCCACAGCCACCTGGAGTGCCACAACAAGTGCACCCTGGGCATCTTCTGCCACCGCGTGTGCAGGGACGTCTTCTGGCTCTCCCGGGTGCAATTCAGAGCTTATTGGTGTGTCGCAAGTGGCCCAGTGCCCCCAGACTCGGGCTACCTCTTTGGGGGGCTGTTCAGCAGCCGCAGCATCAACCCCCTCACAGGTGCCCAGTCCTGCCCCTCACGGTACTTCTTGCTGAAGCTCTTCGATGACCTCAGGTTGTGCGTGAGCCAGGATTACGAGGGAGGCAGCCGGTACGCGGTGCCCTTTGGGGGCTTCTTCAGCTGCCAGACAGGGAACCCCTTAGGGGGTCAGCACCAGGGTACCGCTGAGGACCCCTACGCCAAGCGCTGCCCCACAGGCTTCAGCCAGCACTTGGCACTGATCAGCGACAGCTGCCAGGTGGAGTACTGCGTCCAGGCTGGCGTCTTCACAGCGGGCTCACTGCCACCTGCACGCCTACCACCCTTCACCCGACCCCCTGCCAACCTGCCAGCCGTCGACACCGTGCTGGTGAGCAGCGGGGATGGGGAGAGCGCCTGGGTGCGGGATGGGACGGGCCGCGCATGGCGGCTGGCACAGCCCATTGAGATCCAGCAAGCAGCAGAGATGGTGAGGGGCCGGGTGCTGACGGGGGGTGAGGTGGCTGGCGTGGCTGCAGCAGTGGTGGTGGGGCTTGTCACCATCCTGGCAATGGTCTGCTACGGTCGCTGGAGGTACAGGAGAAGGGGGTATATGGCTATGGGTGAAGGGGCCAGGCTGCCCGTGGATTGCCCAGAGGACAGCACCGCAGTGAACATGGGTGAGGGGCACCAGCAAGAGCCAGCGGGGCTCACAAAATAAGCATCGCCCAGCCGCTTGTGCTCCTAGCCTAGGCAAAACCCCTGGCCCACTCCTTTCCCTGAAGCACAGCTGTGCAGTGCCACCAGCCCCTGCACCTCACACCACTCCCAGGACAGGTTCACCTCTCCGCAGCTCCAATTACCCTGCAGGGCTCCACCACCCTTCCCCAGGCCTCCTGATCGACCTCCAAGGCCACCGCCTGGGACCACCCCACCACCAGGACCCATCACATCTCTCTGCCAGCCCCGGTCTTTCCCAACCAGCCCAACCAGCTTTGCTGCTTGAGAGATAAGCAGTCCTGATACCCTGTTACAGGCTGTGCCCACTCTCTCCTCCTCCCCATTCCCAGAAAAGGGGATCCAGTGCCCTTCAAAAAAACAGAGGTTGCTGGAGTACCCAAGAGACCCTCAAAGAGCAAGGGGAAGCCATGCAAACCTCCCTTCCTGACTCACCGGATAGACTCAAGTCCATCATAGAGATTCACTGCCTGTAAAAGCATTGGCTCAAGGACCAACTCCTTGGAAAACACCCTGCTCCCCCCAAGTCCCCCAGCTATTGCACATGCCCAGCGCCCATTCCCACCCGCAGGAACAGGAGGGCGACCCGCGCCTCCATGTATATCTATCATGATAGATATACACACACATGCAGAGAGGCACGGATCACTTTTATTTCAGCCAGCAAATAATTGCATAGGCAACACAGCATTAAAAAATAATAATAAAAAAAGGAATGTTATTAAAAAGCTGTGTCACATTAGTCATCAACCCGGCACCCTGGAGGTGGGGGCCCTCTCCCTCCCCCGGATCACATGAGGGTTTTGCATAGCTCCAGCTCAGGTTTTTCTGCAGCAGGGCAACCTCGGGTGCAGCCATGCAGAAATCACGATGCTGTTCCCCTGCTGCAGAGCTGCCCAGAAGGGGATTTCCTAGGGACAAAGGGTTTCTCCCTTGAGGTAGAAGATGACAGCCCATGCTAAGGAAGGGAAGGATGGGGGGGATGAGGTGCCTGGCCCTCCCTGCAGATGCCCGCTCCCTCGCCTGGTCACACAGACGACGGACAGAAGACAACAGAGAGGCCAGGCCACATAGGGACAGTGAGCACTCCTCCACCATCCGCTTTATTGATGCCCTGGGGTGCAGCCAGCTGGCGGCGATGGACCCCGTGGACGGGGGAGAGGAGAAACAGCAACGACGACAGAATGATGCACATCAGGACGGATCCCTCCCACGCCGCCGTCCCCCAGGACGGAGGGTGAACCAACCCCAAAGGAAAACCAGAAGGGGACTAAACAAAAGGGGCTACGAGGACCCAACCCCACAAGGAGCAATGAGGGGGGGAGAGGGGGCAGTTTGGGCAGGGCCCCCGCCTGACTCACCAAGCCGGGGTGTCTCACAGGATGGGATCAAGAGGAGGGCATAGAACAGCCTGTGGAGAGGGTGACCCCCAGAATCCCCCTAGAGCCACAGGGCCCACTGTTCCCACCCCATGTGGCTCCAAGAGGCCCTGCGAAGTCCCTGGGCCTGGTGGGGTCCACCAGATGCCATGCAAACCCCATCCCCTCCCCTACCCCCAGCCACACTTACCCCCCAAGCACACCAACCCCCCCAGCCCAGCCCAAAATCACTGTGCCAACACACTGCCAGCCACCCTCCACCCTGTTGAGACTTCTCCAGGGACCCCCAAGCCATGGGACATGGCTGAAATCCAGCAGGAAGGTGATGGCTTCCCATCTATCCCTACTTCACACAGACCCATGGGTGACACCTCCACTGTGTGAGGCACTGAGCCCTCCTGGGTCAGTGTCCCCCCTCCCCCCACCCCCACATCCAGAGCACCACCAGGTTCGGCCACAGCACCATGTTCCCCTGGCCACCTCCCAACCACCACCACCTATATGTACATATATACGACGAACCCCCAAAACACGAGGTATATAAAATTCAACATGGGGACACCCCCATACAAACAGTTCAAGGAACCCACTACTGGGGGGAGTGGGGGCGGGAGACATGCTTCCCCCCCACACTCAGCTTCCTACCACCCTCCAAGCCCTTCCCAGTACAGGGGCAGCCCAGACAACGGGACCCCACAGGGCACAGCTCAGACACAGCCAAGAGGAGGAGGAAGGATGAGGGGGTCTGGTCGAGATGGACCAGAGCCCCCAACCTCTGTGGACAGAGAAGACCAGTCGGGATGTACCAGACAGGACAGACAAACAAAGAGACGGGTGAGGGACGAGGTAGGGCCACAGCCAGAGACCCCATAGCCCAGCTCCCACCCGCTGCCCAGCACCAGGATGGGGTCCCAGGCCCAGGTGGTATCAGGGGGCACCAAGTCAGGCTGGGACGAGGGTGATTAGGGAGGGGAGGGTCCCGGCTTGACCTCCCCAGATCCCACAGAGCCCTGGCAGCAGCACGCAACATTTGCGTGGGACAACACACAGCAGCGACCGGCTGCTGGGGACGGCCAGATCAGGGTCACCTTTGTGGCTCACAGCACCAGCTGGCTCTGCCAGCAGGGAGGGGACAGCCCTAAGACACCCTCCCACATCCCCACTGACCTGGAGCTGCTCCCACTGCCCTCCCAGTGCCCCAGCTGGGTTTCACTGGTGGCTTCTATCCTTGGATACAGCAGTGGGAACCCTTGCCATGGCCACCCAACCACCATTCTCAGTCCTTCTCCTGTGCCAGACTCTCCTCCGTGATGCCCTGGGCTGCGAGCTCGGCCAGGACGTTGTCCAGGTAGTTGATGTCAGGGTAACCATGGCCAGTGAGGTTGGAGCCAAACTCCGTCTTGTGGTGGATCTCATTCCATATCACTGTGTCTGACTCACCCGTGGTGCTGGAGGTCCCAATGGCAAAAATCAAGCGCCGGTCCCAGGCTACCAGCAACAACTTCAGTACCTAGGGAGGTGGAGACGGGACAGGCAGCAAGCTGGGCACAGGAGCTGCGAGCAGCACCCGCCTTTGCTCAGCACTTGACCACACAGGCAAGCCCTCACCAAGGCTGACCAGGGATCCCAGGAGCAGAGTCCCATCCCACACTGTTTCACACCAACCAAAATAGCAGAGCTCTCTAGCACACCCAGGACAGGCTACGGGGAAGGAAGATCTTCACCTGGATTTGTCTGCCAAAGCCAAGCCTGCTTTTCTCCATGCCCCAAATCCCTGCTCCTGTCCCTCTCCCCCTCACAAGCACGCTTTGCCAGCCTGAGCCCCTCTCACCTTCCTGCCCTTCTCGCTGTCAGGCAGGTAGCAGTGCCGCGGGAAGCCTCGGGCAGTGAAGCTCTTCCCTGGGTTTGGATGCTCCGGTCCCTACATGCAATGGAAGAGAAAAATAAAATATAATTTAGAACTCAAAAGCACACTCTGGGTGCAACAGAACACCGAAACTCCATCAGAGGCAGAGCCGCTTGCTGCCACATGGGGTGGGCTTAACAGCTGCACCCTGATAGCAGCCCTAAAACCACCACCCCCAGCCTTAGGTCACAACGATGCAGCAGCAGCAGGGCTGCAGGTCCCTACAAGGATGGCTCACCACCAAGGCACTCCCCAGGACCCACCTGCACCCCTGGGGGGATGTTGTAGATGATACGGATGGTTTTGCAGTCAGAGTGGCCAGGCAGCGCGTGAGGGATGATGTGGTACTCCATCTTCCCTGGGGGCTGCGTCCCCGTCTTCACCCCATAAATGGTTTTGCAGGTTGGGCACTGCAGGCTGCCATCCTGAGAGAGGGAAGTAATGAAAGCAGTGTTCCGCAGCACCACCCAGCACAAACACACAGACATCTCCAAAGCACTCAGGAAGCAGGAGGGCACTGGGAGGGCCTGCAAACCAACTGGAATGGAACACCCGAGGTCTGAACTGTTCTGCCTCGTCAGCTTCACAAGCCCTACCTCTGTTTTTTGTTTTGGTTTGGCAGAGAGAGAAACAGATGGCAGAATAACAATCTCTAAGCAACGTGGAATGCGTTTTCCCAGGCATGCCAAACAAAACAGCCCTGTGCAGAGGGCTCAGAAGTCCACCTGCAGCTGGAAAAGCAGTGGTGGTGTGTGCACCGACCAAAGGTCACGTCCCCAGCCCTGGGAGGGAAGTGAGAACAGGAACCACAGCAGGGAAGCAAAACAGCCATACAAGCCCAGTTTGTGATTCAGCGTTTCCAGCAAAGATCTGCCCACCACGGACTGTTTTATGGAGACACATGGTTATGGCATGTACCAGGGCCCCCAGGTCACCAAGCTGGGGGTTCAGCCTTCCAGGGCTGCAGCCTCGCACCTTGTTGCCGTTGTTGTACATGGCCACTAGGCAGTGGAGGTGGAAGATGTGGCCACACTTGGCCAGCTTCCCCACCAGGTCGGGCTTGACGGCCGGCTGGGGGCCCTTGTAGCCGGACGGCGCCGAGAGCCGCTCCATGCAGATGGTGCAGTCCTGCAGGGAGAATGGGTGGATAGTGCCCACTGACATGTGCCCAGGGCATGGAGCCCCTCTTCAGAGGAGCCACGAGGAGAGGCTGCAGATACATAGCACAGCCCAGGGTCACTGCCACCTCCCACCCTACAGACAGCCCAAGCCGGCCCCGCTGCTCGCACCTCATCCGGCGGATGCCGCACCTTCTGCAGGTATTTCTTCAGCACCTCTTCTGGAGCTTTCCCTGTGGGAGAGAGAGAGTCAGCAGGGCTGGGGCGGGGGGGTCCACAGTCAGGATGATGGGAAGGGCCAGAGGGGGCTCACCCTTCTTGGCCTGCTTCTTGGTGGTCTTGCGGCAGGTGTGGGAGATGCCAGGGATGGACTGGATCTCGCTCTTGCTGACAGGCGGGGGGTGCAGAACCAGCTTGGGGGGCCGTGTCAGGCAGACAGGCAGCCCGGCTGCACTCATCAGGATCCCTGTGATGCCTGATGGGGGGGAAAACAGCACTAAGGAACGAGGAAGACCCCCACAGACTTCCCTGGTAGGGCCCATCTCACCTGCCAGAGCTGGGTTCACAGGGCTGGAGCCATTGAGGTTCTTCACAGGGACGGTGGGGACCCTGCAGAGAAAGCACAGGACCACATCAGGGCCTGCGGCCCGCACCAGACAGCAGTTTCCCAAGCAACCAAGCAGGCCCTGGCTGGAAGGAGAGAATTCCCCACCCGACCCTGTGCCCCCCGCCCTGCTGCCGCCTTTTCTCTCGCTCTTTAGAAACTCCGCCTGCGTCTCCAAACCATTCACGGCCTCTTTTTGTTGCTGGGTTGGTGTTTTTTTTTCCCCTCCATTCTCCTACAGCCACTGCATAGCCGCTCCCCCCACCCCGCGTCAGGGCTCTCTTCCATGGGAAAGTTTCCCGGTGGGTCAGGAGCACAGAGGGAAGGGGGAGGACAGAGGGAAGGAAAGGGGCCAGGCTGTGACAGGAGGCCGACGGCAGAGCAGACAAAAGGGAGGAACAGCGCACTGAGCGGCCCCCACCCCGCCACAAAAAATGGTCCTCAGAGGGTGGGGAAGGACCCCTTCTCACGGGGCCCTATATGTCTTTTCTGTGGCAGGGAAAGGGTGGGGGACTGAAAAAGGACTGAAGAAAGAGCAGCTCAGCCTCCTCATTGAGATGCAGGAGGGCATTCTGTGCTGCCCACCCCCTCCCCACGCAGGGACCAGGGGTGCCCATGGGGAGACCAAGGGGCCAGCGGAGCCCTCTGCCCGTGGGGAAGCGTTGGGGCCTCCCTCCCACCATGCTAAATGGCTCAGGGATGCGGTCCCCTGTTCTCCCCACAACTGCCCTCTCACTCGCACACACGCAGCAGGACTCACCCCGAGGCAATAAGCACGCGGGACTGGGCAATGGCCAGCCGCTGCAGGTGGCTGCGGTTCAGGGTGCCGAGGCCAGGCCGGGCTGCCTTGCTGCTGCCTGCACTGGGGGGGCTTGCAGCAGGGCCGGCGGGGCTCAGGGCGGGCGTGCTGGCTGCCTGCCGCCGGACACCCTGTGAGCCCAGAGGCTTCAGCGATCCACGCGCTGCAGCCGTGCCGTCAGGCACCTTGGCACCCGTGGTGGGTGCTGGGGCCTTGGGGGCAACGGGAGGAGCAGGGGGAGCTTTGCGTGGCTGGAGGGTAGCAGCCCCCAGGCCGCCGGCCGACACGGCAGCTTTGACGCTCATCACCAGGAGGCACTGGGGGCAGGCGCAGGCGGGGGCGGGGGGGGCCGCTGCCGCCCCGGGGCTGGCCGGCCAGGACTGCGACTTGGGCAGGGTGCCTGACACCAGGGGGTACACCATGTCGAGGCGGCGGCGGACACGGCGCTTGCGCTGGGTCTGCCGGTTGATCTGGCCCATAGTGGCAAAGTCGATCACGTAGCAGAAGCCGATGGTGCTGAGGTCCACCCAGGGGTGCTGCTTCTCGTACGCACGCTGGATGGTGATGCCCACGTCCATGTCATAGGGAGTCCAAGAGCCGCTGTCATTCTCCCACTCCCACACGACGCCTTTGCCCGGTGCCGAGGATGGGTCATAGTAGCTGCGCCGCACAGGGCGGATGGTGCCTGTGGAGGGGACAGAGATTTCATCAGAACCCAGCACCAGCCCACAGGCAGGGAGCACCATGGAACTGCCCCGACCGGCCTCACTGGTGTTGGGACAACAACCTCCTGACTCAGCCACTGTCCCCGCCCTGCCACGGGAGCAGCGTGCCTCAGTTTCCCCAGGCCACCCTGGTACCAACGTGACTCCCGTCGGCCTGTCACAGCACACCTCAGCCAAGTCCCACCTGGCACCACAGCAGAACACGATCATCCTGCTCTGACCAGCCACGTGTCTCCCTAAAGCCCACAGGAATGTCAGTCCCCTTAATCCCAACCCCTACCACTACCATCAGCTCCCATACCAGACCAGGTTCCCCCTGCGCAGGCTGGAGATCAGAGAAGTGGGTCACCGCCCCATCACGTACAGGGGCACCTGGTGGGGGAAAAGCTGCCGGCACAAAGCAGTGCTGGGGCCAGAGGGGAGCGGAGCCTCGCTGCACGCAGTGATTTATCCTAATCCGCGCGAGGCGAGGAGGGCGGCAGCGATGGCATGCGGCATCTGGCGGCCCCAGCGCTGTGGGAAAGTGGCGTGTCCCCCCCAGCCTGGCGGCCGGCTGGCCTCCCATTCAGCGGGGGAAGAAAGGGGACAATAGCTATTCAGGGCCTGCCAGGGTCGCGACCCCCCCAAATCAGAGCTGTTTAATGACCCAAAATACCGACATCCCCGGCAACCCGGGGAGAGGCAGAACAATTCCCCTTTCAGGCCTCCTCCCCTGGGCAACAATAGCCCTCAGACACATGGCGCTGAATGCTGTCCCCCAGCACCAAAGGTCCCTTGTCCCTGAGCACCCGGGCGGGCCACGGTTCCCACCAGCCCCGGGCTGCTGGGGAAGGCAGCACCACCAGGGGACACCGCCTGGGGACAAGGGATGCCGCCATCCCTTTCCTATGGCCAAGCGGGGGCTACCACGGGAAGGAAGGGGCACAAACCCCTGTGCCTGGCACACCCCACACTTCCATGCCCTGCATTTCTTACACCTGCACTCAACCCTTGGGGATTTCCCAACACCTGCTGTGCTCTCCACCTGGTGTCCCCCTGCAGCCCCACCTGTACCCTGCCATGCCCCAGGGCACGATTTGTCCCCACAGCACCCCATAGGGCCAGGGTCAGGGGGGCACAGGGAGAGCATCGCACACAGAGGAAGGGTCTGCAGGGAACAGAAGAGGTCCGCAGGCCCCGGCCAGCTCAGCACTAGGGCAAAAGGGCTGCTGCTTGCAAAAGGGCTCGGGCAGCAGCACAGCCAGCTAGGGGCAGGGAGCACGCAGGCTGCAAGGAGCAGAGCTGTACAATTCCAGGTCAGGCGGTGCGAGGCAAACCCAGGGCTCAGCGTGATGCAACGCGGGGCTCGGCAAGGCGGTGGAAGGAGCAGGCAGCACGGCACGGCAGTGCAATCGCGGGGAAAGGCAGCGGGACTTGGAACAGAGCAGGGCGGCACAACGCAACGCGGGACGGGGAAAGGCAGCGTAGCACAACTCGGCTCAGGCAGTGCAATGCAGCAAGGGCCCAGCAGCACAGCACCGTGCAGCACAGTGCAATGCGATTCCAGGTCAGGCGTTACCGCGCGATGCAAGGTGGGAACAGGGGCAGCCCCGGGCCGGCCGAGGTTCACTCACCGGTGTCCTGGCGGAACTGGTGCATGGACTGCAGGTCGATGATGTAGGGCGCCAGGCGGCTGTCAGCCTGGCCCAGCACCACGCTGCCTCCCGCCCGCGGCCCGGCGCGGGCCACCGCCTCGATGTGATGGCTGACGGCCGGGCTGTAGGGCCGCCACCGCCCGTGCTCGTTCAGCCATTCCCACACCACCACGGCGGAGGCGAGCAGCATCGCTCCTCCGGCCCGGCCAGCCGCCTCCTCCTGCTGCCCGCGGCCGCTGCAGCCCGCCCCGCCGGCTCTCGCATGCTCCGCGGGGCCCTGCCCTGCCCGCCCCGGGGCCG
>JACDJE010002434.1:1407746-1425384 GCA_016647715.1 Pavo muticus | reverse complement strand
CGCCCGCCCCGCGCGGCCCCGGCCGAGAGCGCGCTCAGGGAGGCGGGGCGCCACGCCCCCTCCGGGACGGAGCCCCCGGTGAAGCCACGCCCCCAGCCGCGTCCCGCCCGAGCGCGTTCCGCGGTGGCCAGCCGACGCCACCTGTGCTCTTCTCGTTGAAGGCTTCAAACACTGATTTTTTTCGCTATTAAGCACAGCACCCGTCGGGGCCCGTTCTGGACAGAACCACACGGGTGGCTGCAGGAAAACCGTGCCCTGGTTTCTGACAGTCCCCACTGCGCAGCTGGAAATGCCACCTCCAAGCAGGGCAGATCGTACAGGCATCGAGTGCCTTGGTTTGGAAGGGTCCTTAGGGACGCTGGGGAACTGCTCAGGCAATGTCTGATGTCCTCGCCCAGGCTGGGTCCTAGCGTGGCTGCCAGCAGCTGCCCCAGCCTGATCGGGTTGCAGGGCACTATGCCAAGGCCACTGGGGCCTCGCTGACATTCAGGTCACCTCCTGCTTGGGCTTCTGCTGCCCCCCCACTATCCCAAAGCTAACAGTGGGACTGGGGTGCACGTTCTGTTTGGGGAAGCAAGGGGCAGTGGGGCTGTGGGTGTGAGCCCCCAGGTGCTGCTGAGAACGAGGGCGTGTGGGGAGAAAAGAAAGTTGTGTGCGATTGCACATAGCGAGACGTGGGAGAGAGCGATGTTTTGAGTAATCCTGAAAAAAATAAATGCCAGAAATAGTTACTCACAAGTGCACAGAAGAAGAACCATGCAAGTAATCCAATGGGAGTTGCAAAACTGAGGCTGGACAACCAGCAGCGGGGAGGAAGGTGCACGTCCTTCCACTGCAAGTTCCACCCTACGTGCCAGGCACCCCCATCCCGACCCCATAGGGCAGCCCCTATCCCACATGCCCAACAAGCACCACCCCAGCCTCACCCTCCAGCCCTCTCTGGCTGTGCAGACACTGCTGGCGCTGGGGCAGGCACTGTGCCGAGAGCTTCCAGCACCCGCCAGGACAAAGGCGCTTTGTGCAGGGCCAGTGGCGTGGCCATGCCTCACGCCTGTGCCCCAGGGAACAGGAACTCCTGCAGAGTGTTGCTCTTGGGGTCGAGGAGAAGGCAGAGCCACATGGGGACGGGGTAACGTTGCAGCTGTACCTCCCCTGTGAGCCCTCCACAGCTCTCCCTCACCTCCTTCTCACCTGCACCATTCCTTCATCCTCCTCCCAGACCTCTCACCCTCCTGCCACAAAGAAAAGTACTTCATTAGGAACAAGTCCAGCCCCCAAGAAGTCACAGCACCCCAGTGGCTCTCCAGATGCTTTATTTGCTCAGCATCCACCACAGCCACCGAGGGAGAAAACAGTGGCCAACAGTGGCTGGGGCTGTTCACTTCTCCCTCTCCAGTCTTAAAACAGACCCCAGAGGCACAAAGCGCCTGGCAGAGGGTCTTCCGAGTCAGCCTTCTATATAAATACCCTCTCTATACCCTGTCCAACCATCTAAGAAATGCCATCCAGCTCAAAATCCTACCCCCCTCCTAAAAAAGGCCCCAAGCAGTCAGAGCAGAAATTCAGCATGCAGAACACACAGGCAGGGTGGGAGCTGTGCAGGAGCGGAGAGAAAAGGGAGCACCTGAAGGAGGCAAAGCCTCAGGCCTTGCAGAGGGGGGACAACTCCTAAGCCACCTTCCACCAGGTGATGCTTCCACATCGCTCTCACCTCTGCAATAGCCCCGAGGCAGCTCCCCTCCTCCAGAAGCATCACCCAGCCACCAGGAGACAGGCAGCAACTCAGTCCCACAGAACAAGCTGGCCCTGCACAGCACACTGGGGGTCATGGCTTCCAGGCCATAGTGAGGCTGTGGGTCGTCCACAAGGCCCACCTCGCCAGGATTCCCTCCCTGTTCCTCAGTTTCCATCGTGGGGAAAGGGGCCCATTAGGAAGCAGAAGGGCCCTGGGTTAGTAGCGTGCCCCCCCCCCCCACTCCCTGAAGCCCCCGTGCCTGTCAGCAGCCCTGCACAGGGATGGGCCCCCCAGCTAAGCTCCATCCGGGCCAGGGCTCCCCAGACCGCCGTCACTGACTCTCGAGCAGACCCAGTGCCGTGCCACTGCCCGGGCCGTGCTTGGCGAGCTGCCGCAGGTCCCGCACTGACCTGACGGCCCACTGGGCCAGCTCCCGCAGCACCCCCAGGCCCCGCAGCTTCTGCTCAAAGAGGCTGAGGCGTGGGGGTGCAGGGGGCTCAGAGCCCTCCTCAGTAGGGGCCCTGCGGCTCTCCAGCTCTAGCAGCTCCTCCAGGTGGTAGGCAAAGGCCGAGACCTGCAGCAGCACGGCCGCCAGCGCTGGGCCCAGCTCAGCATCGGCATCTCCCAGCTGCTCCCGCTGCTCCTCCAGCATCTGTGCCAGCAGCGTGCGGAAGGCCCGGTAGGCCGCCAGGTTGTCCAGGAGGCGCTGGGTGCCCGTCTGCTCAGCCCAGCGCTCCGCTGCCGCCGCTGGCACCCCATCCACCGCTGCCACGCTGATGGAGGCATCCAGGCCCTGCCGCTCCACCTGTGGGACAGACAGGCAGGATGGGTGCTGGGACAAGGGGGACCTCCAGCATCCCGCCCTGAGGAGTCTCGTGGCAGCAGCCTCCCACCTGCACTCCCAGCCCCGAGCGCAGGGCGAACTCACATAGATGTCCAGGAGGTCAGAGACGTCTGAGCGCATCTTCCTGGCCAGGCGGATGCCGCGGCTGCACAGGTCGTGGTGCCGGAGGGTGGCTGAAGGGGTGTCTGCCGCCGCCATGGCCCAGGCAGCCGTCCCAGGCTCACAGCACAGTGCCCGCGCAGCCCAGGGAGGACAATCCCTTGCTGAGCTGGTGCATTCCAGCCGGGAGCTCCGCTCACGCGTCCGCTGGCCCGGCTCTCCCCCTCTTCCGCGCCTGGGGCCTGGCACGACGCTGCAGATTCCCGCCTCTGGGATCAACAGCAACAGATTATTTCCCTAATTCCCCATGCTTTGCCACTCTAAGCTCGTTGCCCAAAACGCTCTCACCCGGCAGCAACAGGCTCCTTCCCCGCGGCACAACAAGCCCCACTCTAATCCCTGGCTCAGGCCAGAGCGCAGGAAACTGCTGCCGGGAAGAGGTGAGCAGAGCCGGGACATTGCTCAACAGCTCAGCCCAGGCAGCAGACTGGGGCCGGAGCAGGGCACAGTGCTGGGGACAGAGCGAGGCCCAGCCGGGGGCTAGGATAACCCTCACCCTACAGCCCGACCCCAGCAGCCACCTCCTGCCCTCTTCCTCAAGGGTGCTGGGACCCCCCAGACACCCCTACCCCACGGGTATGTTTCAGCAGCAGCCCCTCAGCATGAGTACCACACGCAGACAGCCCTTGGGGTTGGTTTGTTTTCCTCAATACATTTATTTTGGTTACGTGTTACCCAGATGAAAAGAAAAACAGAGTAGAAAAGCAGCTTCCCTTGTCCATCACAGCACCACCTAGCACCAGGCCCCACAGCCCCCATAGGGCCCCCATAACCTGCACCCATCTCATCCTACATATCAGGGTTTTATTGGGGCCAGGGCCCCGGTGTCCCTTCCAGAGAGGAGAACAATAAAATAAATACAGGGGAAAAAAATACAAAAAAAGTTTATTGCAAACTACTACAATAATTTATTGAAGCAAACTGCATGCGAGTGAAGGAGAGACACCGAGAGGAGGAGCTGCAGGAGGGCTGTGTCAGTTGTAGGGTTTCAGAGAGAGGGGGAAAGGAGTTGCACCAGACTCTCCCTCACCGAGGGCGAGCAGGCTGTGGTTAGAGGACAGACAGGCAACTTGCTGAGACAGAAAAAAAAAAGGGAAGCAATGAGGGCACGGGAGGGTAAGGCAGAGACCACAGGGGTTCAGGCCAGGAGCAACACAGGAGGCAAACGAGCTGCTTAGTCCTGCACCCCACAACACGTAGCAGTGCTTGGGGCGGGGGCAGGAAGAGGCAGCCTCCTCGCCTCCTGGCCCAGCCCGGCATTCCATCACCAGCTGCGAGCAAGCTCCCGACCCAAAAGCATTCATTTTAGTGTCAGAGAGCAAACCCCAATCTCTCCCATTTCGTTTAGTGTTCTGTGCAAGGCTCTGCCTGCCACGCAGCACTCCCCGGGGTGGTGGCAGGGCATGAGAAGCAGCTCCTAACTTGGGGGATCGATCCGCAGCTGCCAGTGGGCATGCCACACTGCAAGCTGCATGCTCCCCTCCTTTATTCCCCTGGATAGAAGAGCCACACTGCTGGGGGTGAACCCACCTCTGTGCACTGCATGGTGCCCCTTCAGTTAGCAATGCTTCCCAAAGGGAATCCCAATTTGACCCAAGCAAGAAAGCGGACCATGCTAGCTAAAGCAACTGCTTTGTTTAGTGCGCTCCCACACCACTGTGCCAGGAGTCCCGTCCATGTTCAGCCTTCCGCTCACCCTCCAGCTCACACACACGGGAGCCACGGTACAGGACCAGCGGACGCCCACACCCAGGGCACGGACCAACACACAGCATCCCCGCAACAGCAGTGCTCTGCCTTGCTCCAACACAGACTTCAATGCCAGTGGGAAGGGAAAGGGGAAATCAGGACAAGTGACCCAGTAAGTGCTGTCAGGCTTTGGGCTACAGCTGGATTTCCAGGCAGCACAGGCGACAGAGTGGGCGTTTGGAGTCAGCTTCCTGTAAAAACTTTCCAATTCAATTCCATGTTTTGTTGCTGATTTCCAGACCCCAGATACTTGACTTTGCCTGGCTGCTGTTACAGACCGGTTATGCTGACCTCAGGCTTGGACAAAGCACTTCAGCTCTGTTCCCAGCATATAAACACAACTGAAAAAACAAGTAAACCAACAGAAAGCCCAGGTTATTGGTCACCTCTTCCAAACACACAAAGAATTCAAGGCCACCGAGTCTCCACACACAGCTTCAGATAACAGAGCAAAAAGATCCGAGCCTAAAGACCAGACGTCATTTCCTATGTAAACTCTTCCACATGCTCTGAGCTGTCCTAACACACCAGGAGGCAGTGACCAAACCACCCCGGGGAGCAGAGGTGGCTGCGCACAAGTGAGGGGCTCAGCACAGCACAACCCATAACAGAGGCATGGACAAACTGACAGCCTCTACTCCCGCATCAGCCCACTGCCTTGGACAGACAAGCTGAAAGACAACCATACCCGATCTCTTCAGAGGAGCACCACTGTCCTGGGCCATGAGAACAAGTATCCTGGCTAATGCTGTCCTTCCCAGCAAGGTGAGGGAGTAAGGGGAACAAAAAGAGCTGAGCTGGGAGGGAGGGAGACGAGAGGCAGTTGTGCCATCACTCACCTCATCCTCCTGCTAAAACGCTGCCGCAAGGACTCCACTGCTCTTCTCTGGGGCTCTCCCTCTGCTCTGGAAAGCTGTGAGGTCCGGCTGCAGTGCACTGCTTTCACCCCAGCTCTCCCAGCTGCTGTTACATGGCATGCGCGTTCCCTACGGCTCTCTGGTGGGAGGGAGCCTACTGGGAAGCAGCCTGAACCCCTGCCACCTCACCCACCAAGAACGTAACTAAAAAATACCGACCCTTTTATCAATAAATAAGGAATCTCGTTACCACAACACAAAAACGAAACATGTTCAAAGTGCAAATTACTGTCGTCAAACCGGGATGCTCCTCCTTGCCTCTCCCACGCAGGGCTCCCGTAGCCCCCGGGCCTCTCCAAGCAAACATGATCTATGAGCCAGGGCGTTCCCTCTGCTTCCTGCCAGGGATGGGGCCGAGGGCAGCAGGGGACAGGGACTCCTTTGCAGCCTGCCCCACCGAGGGGGCCTAAAGTGCCGAGCCAAACTCCCAGCCCCGGGATGAAGAGTGAGACTGCGAGGACTAGAGTTGCAGCAATGCATAGAAGTGGGACCACGGGGCAAAGAGGGAGTCCTAAGAAACTTGTCCAGAGCACACCAAATGCTTTCTAGCTTGCAAACAGGGCCAGGTCAAGGAGCCAGAAAGGCATCTGCTTCGGGTAGAGTGAAGGGTTTCAGCCTTCCCCCTCCCTCGGAGAAATCCGTCACTCAGTCTGACTTGCCCTGGTAATGGCAGCGCGTGCCCCTTTTCTGCAAAGGAGCAGTGGGAGACAGAAGTGGTTGGGAGAAAGAGGATGTGCTGTGATCCACGCTGAGGGGAGCAGACCCTTCTGTTACTTACTAGTATTTTAAGTTTTGTTTAACTTTTCTCTCTTTCAATAAGTGTCTCCATTTTTTTTTTTTCCTTTTAAATAGAGTCTGAACAGTCTCAGCACCCACGTGCTCCCCACCCACTAGGGTCCAGTGGAGTCTGAATCTTCGATGAGCACCTCCGTGGTGGCTCCCAGGATCTCTGTGTTCATCACCAGCCCTTCAGGGTTGGCACTGCTGCCGCTGCCTACAAAGAGCTTGCCGTCAGCCACCAGGCTCACACGCTCCGCCCCGCCGCAGTACGTCTTCGGCATCCCATCGGGGTTCAGCAGCAGGCAATCGGGCGGGGCAGCGCTGCCCAGGGGGTCAGGAAGAAGAGGGAGGCCCTGGCCATCGGTGGGCGGCGTGATGGCCTCAGGGTTAGTGCCCAGAATGTCAGTGCTGGTGATCAGGGCACCCGCGTTGGCCGCCAGTGCTTCAGCAATAAGCACTTCTGGGTGGCTTTTGGCTTTGTGGGCCACGACACTGTCCTTCTTCTCAAATTTCTTGCCGCAAATGTTGCAGGAGAACTGGTAGAAGGAGTCCGCATCGTGTTTCTTCATGTGCCAGTTGAGGGAAGCCTTCTGCCGGCAGGTGAATCCACAGATCTCACACCTGGGGAAGGGAGAAGGGAGAAAGGGGAGGTCACAACACAGCAACATCGGCACACATTTGTGGAGACAGCTGGAGTAACGAGGCAGCCCAGGAAAAGAAATGTGGGCTCTCATCAATGCAGGCTGTCACTGTAGTGCCAGCTCTTCCAGTTATATCGCTCATGCTCCTCAGATCTCTACTGAGGCACTGCCTCGAGGAATCAAGCAGCAGTTCAAACACTCCCACAGAGGTGTGTTTCAAGAGGGCCAGGACTCCACAAGTAGGTTCCGGCCCTGACTTCAGAGCTGCCCCTGCACTTGGTGTGCATGTATCTAAGGGTAACTCAAAGGAGGAGAGTGACAAAGGTACTCACTGCAAGGGCTTCTCGCCTGTATGGATCATTCGGTGCACCGCCAAGTTATGAGAGCTCTTAAACGCCCGGGCACAGTACTCACAGATGTAGTCCCTTTGATCTGAAAAGCAACACCAGCCAGAGCATTACTCTCCTGCAGACCTGCTCCCTCTCCCTGCTCTCATGCACTGCAGGTAAAGCTGCCCACGAAGCAGCAGAAGCAGAAGTGCTGGGAGGCCCACAGGCACAGCAAAGGAAGAGGTGTCCCACAAGCCACTGCAGTAGCTTGATCTGGAGAGCTAAGGCATGATAATTAACTTTTAGAAGAGTCTTAAACCATTCTGACCAATACGGAAGGAGTGGTAAATTAGGATAAAGCTTGGCTTGTTCGACTGTTGCCAGTACTTGCAACGATACTTGCCAGTGGGTGAATTAGGAACTCTATAGCTCATTTCTGTCATTTCCTTAGAAGACAGTAACGCAGAAGGGAATACTACCCTGCCATTGCTGCACATCCATACCATCTGCCTCACCTTCACTCCCACCTCAAGCCTTGGGCATTTTGCTTTTTGCCTCCCCACCCTGTTCACCAACGCAGCGAGAAGCTGAGATCCTTCTCCCACCTCCCCATACCTGTGTGGTGCTTGGCATGCCGCAGGAGCTGCTTCTGCAGTCGGAAGAGCCGACCACAGGAGGGATGGGGACACACATACTTTTTCTTCAGCAAGTGCTGGTACTTGATGTGATGCTGAAAAAGAAAAGTGAAAGGTTGTAAGCTCTCTCTTTGCGTGCCTAAGGCGGGGGCTGAGGCACACTGATCCCAGGTGGCCCCTTGGCAGGGCATCAAACTTACATGCAGAGAAGAAAGCCCAACGAATGCAGACATCCAGTAACAGGACAGACACAGAGACAAGCGGCCTGATGCAAACTGCCATTCCCTGCCCTCACACACACACAGCATTCAAGAAGTGGAAAATCCCAAATACCTGCAGGTAACGCGGGTGGGCCAGGACTGTGCCACAGCCTTCCATCTCACAGCGGACATACTGTATCGGAGGCTTCTTCCTAGGAGGCCAGTAAAAAATGAGCAGAGTGATCAGCTGACACATCTGAAGGGAGGACAGCAGCCAGATGAGCGAATGTGAGTGCAGCTCAGTAATGTGAGAGCACGGGATTATTGCTCCAGTATTCCCATTGGGCTATGCTGACAGACTCTGGCTAAGAGCCCCCTCTGCTCCTAGCAGGACTTGAGGGCTCACACAAGGACTAAGAAAACCCCAGGAGATGCCAGGCTCCCCAGAAACCCTGCACACTGCCATGGCAGGAATCAAGCCAGATGGGGAAAAACAGCTGGGAAGAAAGCAAACCCAAAACCCACAGGGAAAAAGAGGAATGAATGCAGGGGAGCCAATGCATGTCACTATTTCCTTCTTTCCTTTAAGGCTGATTTCTGTATTGTGTGAGAGAGGTGTCTTTGAAACAACTGACAGCTCTGTGCAGGACACAAAGGAACTGAACTGAGTGGAGGGGACCACTTACCTTCTCTTGGGCAATCTCGGGCTCTTGTCATCTTTTCTTCTCCTTCCTCTCCTATAGCATATAACAGAGTTACAGACAAAATTGGAGGAGGCTTCTTTACATCTAGGCAGAGGTTTTCAGCTGTGTGCCATAATACTACAGAACTCTTCTACAATTCTAGGCTGAAAAGTAACATTGCACCCAGCAACTCAAAATTAACTACCACCTGCTCTGGATCAAAATGCCTGAAGAGTTTCAAAGGAAGCACCAGTGCAATAGAGGGGCAGGTTCCCCTCAAGCAGGCATCACACGCTTCACATTTTTCTTTTAAACCTGTCACTGTCCAAATCATTTGCAACCCTTGATTAAATTCGGGCCTTTCCAAGCTGCACATGAGCACAGAAGATTCTGCTTTCCTAAGTTCCTGCTGTAGCCAGCGAGTTATTGCCTCATTAACTGCAAGCCCAAGAAAAATCAATTGAGAATAAGTGCGATGCAGATTCAGAGGAAGGCAATGTTCTCGAGAAATAAGTGCTTTATGTGGTTTGCTCTCACAAGACCTCCCATTTTCTAATGCATTTTTAATAAACATACAATTTTGCCAACACAGTCCAGAATTGATGGTGCCCTCTATTTACTCTGCTCTGTTGGGTAACATTACGTGCCATGTGAACAACATCAGTCTGCGTGGCTAGGAAGGAGGGGATTGATGACCTAGCAGCTATTTTTCAGCCCTCTGAACTAACTAGAGCAGCATACACACCTGTCAAGACAAATCTATGCCCTGATCAGACCTGTGTTTACATGTACAGTGTACCCTCCCAAGCAACAGCTCTGCCCAGAAGATTGCGCCTGCTTGATCACACCGCTGCACCAAGACACTTAGTGCAGATTGGTTAATTCTTTTCTAGTCCATACTGAGACATTTTAGTGATGGCGAGACCATGCCAGTAAACAAGCTGAGCAGGCACTCGGCATTCAAGCCAAGCCTTCAGGAGCAGCACAGGTTTTCTTATGTGCAAAAAAAAAAAAAAAAGCGCCTGATCCAAGCAACACAACCACAAGCCTCAGAAAACCCCATATGGCATTAAAAAAAATCTCCACAAAAATACTTCTCCCCATTGTCAATCTGCCTTGCTGCAGCTCAGAAGCAGCGTGAGAAATTAAAACAAAGGTGTGCAAAGCCCCACGCCGCTGCCAGCAGAGGGAGCTCCTTTTGTTCCCATTTCTCATAGAGGAGCTCAAGTGCAAAAGCTGTTTTTTTCCACTATCCTGAAGAATGGTTTTGACCCAAGCACATAAATGCAGTCTCCCTCAGCTGCAGCACTGAAGCACACCAGGTAGGTATTCTGAGGCTCCACTCCAAGCACCAGTGATGACCAGGCTGCTTCAGTTGGTTCTCTCCGTTTCTCCAAAAGGAGGAATAACAGCTGTTCTTCCTGAGCTCTGGTGCATTAATCCCAAATGTACCAAGAGGAGGCTTCCCACATGACATGTATGAACTACTCTACCTCCAGGCACACACTGGAAGAGCTCTGGCCTTCCCAGACTGGCTTTCTAACAGTCTAACACTGAAGTACAACACACTTCAGACAGCTGAGCCCTGTTTTTAAAAACTCTATATAGTATTTCACACAGTGTGGCCGTATCCAGGCAGACTGGCTAAACCCCAGCATGGAAAAACACTGCCTCAACTAAATGAAAACATCATCTCTTGCTTTCCCTTGCCAATCATGAGCAGGACACTAGGAAACAGTACTTCAGTCAGAACAAGAGGCTCTGCCCTATTATCTTTCAGGCCCGGAGGGGAAAAACAACAACAAAAACACTGTTGTATGCTAGCAAGAATGCAAAATACACTGTACACGCTGGTACATATAATTGCAGAATTTTACTCACTTCCTTGGTGGTTCTTCATCTTCCCGAAACTCACTCTCTTCTTTTACCTCTACTTTAATCTCCTTCTGTTTCTCTTTTTCTTCTTTTCCCTTGCCAGCTTTTCTCCTTTGCTTTGGAGCTTCCCTACAAAGACACAAACACAATGTATGACTCCAATGTTAAGTGGTATCTATTTAAAGATAACCTCACGCCTCTATCTTTCTCTGAGCCTCTACACCTCTGGCTTGCTGTGACTGGTTCTCCACCATATTAGCACCAAGGGCTTCCTCTCCTTCCATACTCTTTAAAAAGCACTGTCCACTCTTTACAAACAGTTAGGCAAAACCTGGATAGGAGTTCACGTTTTAATCAAATCCCACTTCTAAGCAGAAGTGGGACGGAGATCTAAGGACGCACCTGACTGCCAACAGGGCTCTAAAAGCTTCAGACCACCAGAGAAAAAAGAGGTGTGGGAGATAAGGAAAACACTGCACTCAATGGGAGCCGCTCCATGTCAGCAACTAGCATGGTTTCTCTGGGTCACATTAAGCTAGTTCAACTAAGAGGTGACAGTCGTTTTTTTAACCTAAAGACACAGTAAGTAGGTAATCTATTATACTTTTCAAGATGGGGCTTGTAGGTTTCATCTCTTGGATCATCTTTGAAGGGAACTTCTTCCTCACTGGCAAGGATCTCCTCCTCATCATCACTGCCAGGAGAAAAGGAGAACAGAGGAGTGACAACTGAAGCACTACTGCAAGAATATTCATGCAGTTCCCCAAAGGATAGGAAAGACATGCAGAAATTCTCATCCCTTGTTTGCACTTAGAAGCACAGCTAGGCAGAGCAGCATCCTGTTGAGAACCTGCCCAACTACAGCATCTGCTGCAGAAGGAACAAAGCTTCCAGCTAAAAGGCCCACGCTGACCAAACCCAATTCTCCAATATCTCCTGACACCTGCAGCCCATTAGCAATCCAAGCTGAAAATGTGAAGGGCCAGGACTGCATGAGAATACGGCCGCCATCCCTCTCACAGACTGTGTCACAAGCATTTGAAAAACTGTTCATATGTTGTTTTCTTGACACTAAATGCAAAGAACTGTCACATAAAATGTCTCCTACCTTATTCCAGCTGGAGACTGATGCTCTTCTGTGACCTCTGAAAGGAAAAGCCACCATTAGGTTTCAATCTGCGTTCGCTGCAGTGAGCTCATCTGTCTCAAGATACCTCCGCCGACATTCAGCGCCAGGAGTGCTGGTGGCAGAAGGTACTCGTGACAAAGCAGCACCACGCCTGGAGCAGCCACAGTCAGCACACAGCTCACCGAGTTACACCCACACGCAGCTCCCTTCAGAGGTTCCCACGAGTTGCCATCTTCATGCACTTCACACCAGTGCTCCCCACATACCGTATTCCAGCTGGTCGGCGTTTGGTTCCGACTTGCAGACGAGCTGCAGGGAGCCAGTCTTGGACCTGGAGGCACGCGAGTTCTCGGCTTCACGCTGGCGGGCGGCAGTGGCCGACCTGCTGCTGCGCCAGCTCCTGCTGGGCCGGGCTGTGCTGACCGGAGAGCCCTGGCTGAGGGCAGGGGAAACCTCCTCCTCCTCCTTCTCTTCTTTGGGATCTGAAACACCATTGAAATCTCACTGTTAATCCAAGACCAGCTTCAAAATCGCCCCGTATTTAAAGTCACGCTTGGAGAACCCCCTAAACACGCACCTAATCCAAAGTGTACACTAGGTAATAATCCCGAGGAACCTGAGCTGGATGCTTCTGGTCTTGTGCTAGAGCAAAAAGTATCACAAGCACCGTCATCCTGAAGTCTGTGCACTCATTTATTGCTTCTACAGGTGGTTTCTCTTTGGCTGATGGCTCACCTCCAAATACATTTTGGCAGGATAACAGAACCAACTAAAATGTGTATGCGAGCAAGTTCATCTCTTTAAAAATTAAAATTCCAAGTACAGTTCACCTGATCTCACTTCCTGGTGGTTGCTGGAACACCGGGCCTTAACACTCTCAAATGCTTTTTGACATTTCACAAACGACATGCTAAAGGAATCTATCCTGAGGAGCTGGCCAGGCTCTGTGCTCTAGCTCTGCCACTGCGTTAGCACACTGGCACAGGGCCTGAGCTCCAGGCTCAGCTCTGAGACACTCCTTCTCACTGACATCCATTTGCATGGCTGTGTGGCCTTCCCCAGAGGGCAGCCAGGCATGGGGAGAGGGGCTGGACGCCAAAGCCTTGTTGCTGTGCATCCCCAGAGGGCTTCAGGACGTGAGCTCCATGCTGTACCCACACTCAGCAGGGACCAGAGGCCGCCTGAGGTCCCCCGCCCCCTCTGCTCTTCCCTCATTTTCAACCAAACCTTTGTGATAGAACTTCTGGTACGTTGCTTGTTTGGGGCCCCTCCCCAGGCCCTCATTAACAGAGTCGTAGTGATCAACCTTTGACTGAAAAATCTGATTGGAATACAAGATATGAAGCCTCAAAACAGCAACAAAGTCTGATGTTTTACATACATAAAGACACCTTCATTACAAAGCATGAACTGTGCCTTCTTTCCGCCTTCCTGGTTGTGTGGATCTCAGCACCAACTACGCTTACTTTATCCTATCAGAATCCTAATTCTGAACATCCTTAGCTTTTTGAACACTAAAATCAAATTCAAAGACATTTGGAAACCATTCTCTAGCATTCTTCCCATAGAGCAGCACCATTCTACACACATATTGCTGCCCTCAAAAGATGTTTATCCCCTTGGCAGATCAGGAATCGGGCTGATTTCTTGGTAATATTTTCTACATTATACATACAGATTTGAAAGAGACCTCCATCAGAAGACGTTCCTCCAAAGCACGCCACAGACACCACTCACCCAGCAATTTTGCTCCACTTCTCTAAAGTGAAGGTGTGAACGAGCCTTTTCCTGTGACACTTTCACCCCCACTTCAGCACTGTCTAGCAGATTTGTTGTTTTTTTATACACACTGTGAATACTTCTGCACTTCTGAGAGAAAGCAGTTAGAGATGCTCCCTTGACTGATTACACCTTACAGTAATTAACCTTCCTGCTATTTCCAGTCCTGCCTCGGACACCACACTTAACCTGGTGAAACCCCTCTCCTCCCATCCATGTACCTGTGCAGAAAGCCACGTGCTCCTCAGTTAGCAGGATTTAGCTAATTAGAGCAAGAACCAAGATAAATGGAATACATGTTGCTATTACAGATAATCAGGCTCTGTTCTTTCAAGCAAAAAAGTTGCTGCTCTAATCTCTTCAGACTGAAACAGAGGGAAAAGTTTAAATGAAAAGACTGCTGTTGACTCTGCACTTGATGTGCATAAACCTGCTAACACCACCAGCTCTGGCTAGCAGCAGCTTCTGCAGCAGGTCCCTGTCCTCCCATAAGGCACCTGGAAAACGGACTGTATGCCAGCATCCTGTTATTTCCTTGCAAGTGTCAACAGCAGCGATGGACACCGGGTTGTAAGAACTGCAAGCCCAGGAGGACAAATAAGAGCATGAGGTGAGGGATATCGAAGCACTCCCAGTGAGAAACAAAAAAAGCAGGGAGCATTGCTTCTCAGATCAGCTGTCACAAAGCAGATGATAGGCTCTCCTTCTGGCAGCAACCCCAGATTAAGACCCAGCACCGCTGTCATTTTCCCAAATCCCACTTCACAGGGCGGGGGGCAGCAGAAGCTGTGACTTGGCCAAGCTGCTGTGCCAAGGGATGAGGGGATGCCCCCGCACTCACACTCCCTGCAACTCCCCGATACCAGTGCTCCCTACCTACCTCCTTCGGTAGCCTCTGCAGAAATCAGCTGCAGGAGCTGGGCGGGTGCCAGCATCTTACAGGAAATCATTCAAGAGAGATGGGGAAAATCCACTTCTTAAAGTCCTACCAGTCCTTCTCATCTAATCTTGGGAGTTTTTCCTACCTTGAACTCCCCTTACACAGTAACTCTGTGACAAGCAGCTGTATGCTGAGGTGCTTTCACCATTCATCCTCCCCAGCTGCCTTTCAACTAACAGCATCTAGGGCAGAAAACACACAGATTAGCGATGGACCTTAACTTCAGTAGGCATCAACCATTCTTCCATGATACAATCTCTCAAGAAAACATTAGACAGTGACAGAAGGGAAAGCTGAGAGGCAGCCAGATGCAGAGATAGAGCTCTGCTGTAGTGGCTTGGAGAAGCAAATGAAAACGCCCTGGGGAGGAGCTTACCCCAAGAACATCCATCCTCACTCAACACGCTGGTCATCACAGCCCATGGCACTCCTAGGAATAAACACACCCTCTTGCACACTCAGTAATTACGTCCCTGGAGCACAACACGCAGGGATATCCAATCAAATAAAGCACGTCTATCTCAGAACCCATATCAGCTTGTTTGACATGTAACAGCATTGCCACAAACCAAACAAAAGGTATAAATCCCAAAGTCCTGCAGACGTACCCTAAATCATAACTCCTAAATCATAAATCAGGATGCTTACACCCCTTCAGACGCCTTGCTTCTGTGTCACTCCCTGAGACCCCACAGCATTTTCTTTATAGGAGGCTCTTGCAAGAGCAGGGCAGCTGCTGCATCCAATGATAAAAGAAAAGAAGCAGTAAGCACCATGAGCATGTCTGGGTGACTGACAGAGAGGTGACAGAGCTGGAGCAATGAACACACATCCCACAGCCAGCACCTGAAGGAAAGCAAAGTCCCGGGCACGTATCAAACGCTCACTGTCAAGAGCAGAAAGTCCAAACAAACTGCACTCCCTCAACACCCACCTACAGCTCTTTCCTTGGACAGCTTCCAGCCCTGTCAATGACACGGTGGCCACACTGCTCCCTGCCTGGGGAGAGACAAGCAGGTGCCCACAGATATGGAAGGGTCATCTTTCTTTGATAACCCACTATGGCATCCGAACTGCTGCCACGGCCCAAAGAACCACAGGAAGCGCTCAACTCTCAGTTTGGTAATAGAAGGGCATGGAGCGCGTTCATTAAATATATATTCCAATAATTCAAGTTACTCAGGCCTAACAAAAGTGAGAATTATTTCCACAAGAGCACACGGTGTCACAGAGCAACCAATGTGGCATTTACTGCACTGCTATACAAGTCCATTTTTAAGCTGAGATTAAATTTTCTCCTTCTGAAAGTAATATTTCTATAGAAACACATTAGGGAAATATTGCAATTGCATGACTAAGCAGCCAGGAAACACAACTGCTGTGGCTGGCAGCACAGCTGCCCTCACGCATACAGGCATGGCAACAACCACACACCCTGGCACACCACAGCTTTGACTTTACCCTCCATCAATCTCCCCATCAGACCCGTGCAGATGGACCTTTGGAAACAACACACAGCACTTCACCTGCCAGAATCCAGAGGCTCCTCACTGCCAGAAGCCTTGCCACGCAGGGAGAGCTGCTGTCTGCTCATACCTCATCGGGCTCCTTCACACATTTTATGCTGAAGGCCAAAAGAAGGGACCAGAGTAGGGCTCCCCTCCTGCACACACATGACCTGCCCGCAAGGAACGCACCTTCACCACTCTGCTTTCACACCTTTCAAGAGATGCACAGACAAGAAATGTAATAAATCCTTCTCCCGCTCTCACATCCAAGGTCAGTTGGGACTCCCAGAGCCCCAGCTTTAAGAAGGTACTCTATCAGAGAGACAGCAAACCTGTGAAATATGCCCCTTCCAAGAACATCCCAAGGACTGGGTAAGAACTGGACTATTCCATTTTGTATGCTTTGGTGTATTCAAAACACTGGGAAGAACCATCAAAACATGTTGTTAGCACTTCCCTGTGCACATCAAGTGGCAGTGCCATGACATTGTTATACCCTGCAGCAACTTTTTTTCACCCAGAAGGACGAAGCTTTTACTGCATGAAAGGATGGCCAGAGCACCATGAGCAGTAAGCACATACACGTGGGCTCTGTGCTCAGCACACTTTGGTTATTTCTGCAAAACTATGCCTTGTCAGCTAGACTTGTGACAGATCTCAGCATCCAAGTGGAACAAAGTTATGGTGTTGTAAGAATAAAGATTTACAGAACTATAAGAATAAGGGCAGACTGCAAATTCTAGGTACAAACGGAAAACAAGAATTGAAAAGCTCCGGTAGGAAAGGTGAACCCATTCTGACAGCTACACAACCTTCCTTGTTGTTACTTCCTCTGTTATGATTCTCCTGTGCCAGATCATGCGGAGGGACAGAAGTTCTGCCACTGATCGTGCTGCTGCCAAGGCCTGCTTCATTGCAGTCATTAAGACACTGCTATCTCTCCCTGCAAAATTTCAACAAGTTGGACTTGATGATCCTTACGGGTCGCTTCCAGCTCAGAATATTCTACGATTCTATGATCCTGAGGGAGCAGCAAGGTACAAGATTCATCACTGCTACACACCGCGAGGCCAGAGAGGGTAAGTAGCTGCATACCCACCTGCACACATCTTGCACGTGTCCCCGCATACCCACACCTCTACTCAGAACAGCCCAGTGCAGATGTGAGGCCAGGTGTGCCAGCAGCTGCTCAGGGGCTGGCAGACTGCGGTGCAGCAGGCTGCACTTCTGCTGGCAGAGCGATACCCTAGTGCTTATTTGAGAGAACAAAGTTTCTGCATGCTGGGCACACACAAACAGCACAGGCAGCTTACAGCATTTCCACAGCCCCGAGAGAAACCTTGGAAAGGAACTGCATGCCCCACACACCAGGCTTTCTCCTAAAGGAAGCTCCAGCAGACACGTGGCTGCCTGCATGGGAGAGCCCTGCCTTTCCACACAGCACATGGGAAACACGGGGCTCTTACCTTTGCCAGAGGCTTTATCCGTGCACCTGGGGAAAACAAAAATTGGGCGTAAGAGCCAGCTCCCAATGCACCGCGCTGCCCTCGGCTGTGCCTGCCCCTGCGGGACCACCCCCCGGCGCAGCCCCGTAACGCAGCCACCTCACCGCGCCCCTGAACCGGAGCGGGGCCACTCGGGGCGCGGGACGGGGAGGGCCGCACTCACCCAGCACGGGGCGCTCCCTTCCTGGCGGCGGGCGGCGTCTCGGCGGCGGGCTGCTCCGCGGCGGCGG
>JACDJE010002434.1:1365127-1406860 GCA_016647715.1 Pavo muticus | reverse complement strand
CGCCCCTCCGGCTGCCCCCGAGTCCCCTCGCCCGGCGGGCGGGATCGGGCAGGGAGAACCGCTCTCTCGCCCCTCGCCCCGCGCGGCCGCTTCCTGCAGACGGGATGCGGCGCCGCTCGCGGGCGCGGCGGGGCCTGGTGGCGGGCCCTGTTTGGGGGCTGTCGCTTCTCCTTTAAGAAAAAAAAAAAACGCCCCGTCGGGCGGCGGGTGAAAGTCGGTGACAAAATGGCGGCCGGCGCAAGGGGGGAGGGGCCAGCGCGATGAGCTCCGCCCACTTCCGCCGGGTCTCCGCGCATGCGCTCGGCCTGCCGGGAATTGTAGTCCAGTGGGGCGCTGGTGCGGCATGGCCGGAAGTGGTCGCGGGGCACGCTGGGGGCTTGCGGGCTGCCCTCCTCGCCTTCCTGCAGGGTAGTGTCTAACACCCGTGCCTTAAGCAGCCCTGGGTCGTCATTTGGCATTTAATTCCAGTCTAGAAATCGACCGAGAGGCTGTGAGAGTGCTCTAATAACCTGTTGTTCTGCGGAGAACCACAGCCCAATTCCTCTTGGCCAAGACACCAGGCTGTGGGGAGGAGGTGTCCGTCCTGATGTGAGAGCCTTGTGTCACTCTGGGTTAATTGCTCCTTTTTAGGCAGGGCATGTGATTGCTTAATACTCATAAAAATGGCTTGGCTAAAGCACTGCGTGGAAATACAGCTCAGCTCAGGACAGCTCAGCCATCTGCATCCACTGAGCTTGAGTTTTATAACATTACAGCTTCAGATGCTTCTTTTCAATAGAGGCCACATCATCACTGAGGGGACAGTCAAATCACTGAGATGCCTAAAAATAACCCAAGACCTTCTGCAGACAGGAAGGTTCTTTTACTTGCAAAAAGGGAAGTGTCTGACACAACAACCCTGCCTCAGAGCGACAGTAAGAGGGTAACCACCCGCACTCATCTTGCCTTTGGGTGGTTCTTGTATTTCTTGCCCTGAAACACACTGTGGGGCCTGGGGTTTGGCTCCCATGTGGCTTTTCCTGAGACAGCGCCCTGCTGAATGTCCTCACTGTGGTATGGTAACAAAAGAGCTGTCACCAGCGTGGAGAGCGTCAGTAACTAAATGAAGCTTGGTGTGCTAGCTTGGTACAAAAGGGCTTAATTCAACCCTGGGGCTGAGCTGGTTGCAAATGGTTGCCGGTTCCAAATGCCAGGGGTGAAATGGAGGAGGTGGCAGCAGAGAGGTGATGCCAGGGAACGCGGGAGGGAGATCAAAGAGATCCCCATGGCATGGGAGGGATGGCAGAGGTGAGGCTGTAGCAGGACGAGAAGTGTTCCTGCAGGAGAAGCAGCAGGGAGCCATGGGCTCTGCCAGAATGGTGAGTATCATTTGCTCCCATAGCTTTATAGCAGCCTTGGAACCATCCAAAGGGGGCTAGCAAGGATGTGGTGCGGGTGCCCTCCCTATAAAGGCACAGCTGTGCTGGGAGGATGCAGGGGTGCCTGCTGCACATGGGGATGCCATCTCTGCCATGTAGTGCTGGTGGATCCCAGCAGAGGACCACAAGGAACCTGGGTTCCTTGTCAAGTCAGGAGCCCCTTGGTCAGCCACTGCTCAGTTTGTTTCCTTTCTGGCCCCAGCCTTCATAGCTTGTTACTTGTTGCATGTGATGCGCAACCCACAAAGGAAAAAGCCCAGCGATGAACCCTGGCGTCAGGGGTGGAGGCAAGGCTGGGGAGCGGAACTGAGCGCGGGTGCAGCCCAGCCTGCTGCTCGCGCTGCCCTGCAGAGGCAGGATGGAGGATTTGGGTAAGCTGGGTCCCTCTGGCACTGGGGAAGGCTGAGCTGGCCCCATGGCCAAGCTCGCTGCGGGGTCCTGTCCTGGTGGGTTGGGGAGCCTCATCTTCCTTGCATTACTGGGGCAGGTGGGGATCGTGCAGAGGGGACGGCAGCAGGGCTGCTCCTCCATCTCGGGGGACAGATGGGCGGTTGAGCTTTGCCAAAAATGGAGAGTGCTCAAAGGCAGGAAGCGGGCTTCAGTGACGGTGCAATCTTGTCTGTGCACAGTGGGGCCCAACAGCCTGCTGAGAAAGGCGGCACCATGATCAGGGGTGCCCTGGCCCCAGGCGGGGAGATGGGGCCCCGGCGGCAGCTGCGCTGCTAGGGGTGCCTGTCGCCATGTCCTGCCATGAGGGTAGCAAGCTGAAAGCAGAAAGAGAAAGGGCTTTGTCCTCCATATGGATCCTACCACTCTGGGGCACAGGAAGCACCAAGGGTGAGCTTTCCTGTTCCAGGGCTTGTGCTCGAAGAAACTTCATGGTGATCGATGTTCCTTTGTAAGCTGGAAACAGCTTATGCCTGGGGCACAGAGGGGGGCATTGGGTTCCCTATTTGCATCTCTCCATGCAGACGCGTTGCTGGCAGAGCTGGAGCAGAGCTCCCAGCCAGTCCCCATGAACTGCATGCTGCTGACACCCAGCACCAGGCAGCAGGATGCACCTCCAGGCAAGCCCCCAGCCCCCAGCAGCCAGAAGCCACTTGCCTCAGCAGCCCCAAAGGTAATGCTCAGGGACTGGGAATGGGGCTCGCACTGAGGCCCTCCTCAGCTCATGACAGGGGTGGGGGTGCTGGGTGGATGCTGAAGGGTGCTGGGAGCTCAGCCACAGGGATTTGTCCTTCCAGGTGCCACTGCCACCTCGGGCTCAGCCTTCAGGCAAGAGTTTGGAAACTGTGTACAGGTAAAATACAGCCATGAGGTGGCAGAGCCATCGGGGTTACCCCTTCCTTAGTTCAGACATGCTCACCTGGCTTCCTCGATGTCCTCACAAAAACCAGGTCCTTCTGTGAGCTGGGGTGAAGGGGTCACATCCTGCTGTGCCTACTGCTTGGGTGAGGGGTGGGCTTCCAGCATGTCCCCATGGAGAGCCCGTCCCCTACCACAGCTCGTGCAGATGGAGCAGCTTTTTGGGGTGGAGGGAAGATGCTCTGTCCCACATGCTCCTCAGTCTTAGGGTTGGAACTACAGTACCTCTTGCTCTCTGCTGTGCCCAGCAGCCCTGTGCCAACCCCACAACCACTGCCTGCTTCGCCTGAACCCACAGCGGCCGCCCGGCAGCTGGATGAGCTCCTGGCTGACCTGGGCCAGATGCAAAGCAAGGTGAGCTGCATCCTGGGGGTGGCAGCATGGGGTAGGCGGGAGCCCATCCCTCACCTGCCCCATCCCAGCAGCTGGCAGCAGTGGGGCAAGGAGCAGGAGCGCCGGTGGGCTCTGCACACTCACTGGACCACATGCTGGGTGGCCTGACGCGGGACCTACAGGAGCTGGGCATCACTGCTGCTCCTGCCGCCGTCTGTGCTGCCTGCCACAAGCCCATCGCTGGCAAGGTGAGCCACAGGGTGGGGGTGTGGGGCTCACAGCAGCCCCCAGGTCCCTCACTCATCCCTATCCTGCAGATGTTCACAGCCCTAGGTGAAGCCTGGCACCCTGAGCACTTCACCTGTGCCCGCTGCGGGCAGGAGCTGGGCGGGCGGCCCTTCTTTGAGCGTGGGGGGCAGGCGTACTGCGAGGAGGATTACCACCAGGCCTTCTCCCCACGCTGTGCCTACTGCGCTGGCCCCATCCGTGAGGTAAGCACGGCCCTGCCCACCTCTATGCCCCGGTACACAGCACCTCACCTCTCTTGTATCCACAGAGAGTCCTCACCGCCATGGACCAGACCTGGCACCCCGAGCACTTCTTCTGTGCCCACTGCGGGAAGGTGTTTGGAGATGACGGTTTGTCTCAAGGGGACACCCCCTACTCCCCACCCCATAACCCTGCTTGGCACCTGCATCTCTCCATCCTAGCCCCTCTATAGTCCAGTGTCCATCCCACTGCCTTCTCCGCAGGTTTCCATGAGCGCGGTGGGAAACCCTACTGCTTCCAGGACTTCGTGGTCCTCTTTGCCCCCAAGTGCCAGGGCTGTGAGCGGCCGCTGACGGACAACTACCTGTCGGCCCTGCAGGGCGTCTGGCATCCTGAGTGCTTCGTCTGCGCGGTGAGCAGGCAGCAGGACAGAGGGATGCAGGGCAGGCACATCCTCAAAGCCATGCCAGCCTTCTCCCTTTAATTACTTTGTTGAGAGATGGCTGAACGTGAGCCAGCAGTGTGCCCAGGTGGCCAGGAAGGCCAACAGCATCCTGGCTTGTATCAGCGATAGTGCAGCCAGCAGGAGCAGGGAGGTGATCCTCCCCCTGTACTCAGCTCTGGTGGGGCTGCATCTCGAGTGCTGTGTTCAATTTGGGGCCCCTCACTACAAGAAAGACATTGAGGACACAGAGCATGTCCAGAGATAAGACAGTGAAGCTGTGAGGGGTCTGGAGCACAACGTTGATGGGGAGTGGCTGAGGGAGCTGGGATTGTTCAGTCTGGAGGAGGCTCAGGAGAGACCTTATCACTCTCTACCCTGACCTGAAGAGAGGTAGTGGGGAGGTAGGGGTTGGCCTCTTCTCTCAGGTAACATTGAAAAGATGAGAAGGAATACCCTCAAGTTGCACCGGGGAGGTTCAGGCTGGCTATTAGGAAAAATTTATTCTCAGAAAGTGATGGGGCACTGGCACAGGCTGCCCAGGGAGGTGGTGGAATCACCATCCCTGGAGGTGTTCAAGAAACATGTAGATACGGCACTGAGGGATGTGCCTGAGTGTGCATGGTGGGAATGGGTTGGCAGTGGGACTAGACAATCTTAGAGGTCTTCACCGACCTTAATGATTCTCTCCCCACAGGACTGCTTGAGCAGCTTCACCAATGGCTCCTTCTTTGAACTGGACGGCCGGCCCTACTGCGAGCTGCACTTCCACCAGCGGCAGGGCAGCGTGTGCCATGGCTGTGGGCACCCCATCACCGGCCGCTGCATCACAGCTGCTGGGCACAAGTACCACCCCGAGCACTTCATCTGCGCCTACTGCCTGAGCCAGCTGCACAAAGGCACCTTCCGTGAGCATGGGGACAAGATGTACTGCCAGGGCTGCCACAACAAGCTCTTCCTTTGAGCTCCAGGCTCTGTGCTTCTAGGAGCTGCTGCTTCTGCTTGGCTTTCCTATCATCAGCACCAAGAGCATTGCCTCTGCTGAGCCAAAAATCCCTAGGATTGTATCCCTCTCAGCATCCCCAGCATTGCCCGAGCTGAAGCAAACACAGCCTTCTTGTCCCACCCCTCCCCAACCACTGCATTGCTCCTTTCACACACAACAGCCCTGGCATTACACCCACAAAACCCCAGCTTTCACTTGAGTAGGCTTCCCTCAGCCACTTCTATTACAGCCACTGTTGTTGCCAGATTAAAAAAAAAAAAAAAAACATGTTTCTTAGAAATTGCTATTTCTTAGCTTGTGCAAATAAATAAAAGTCAACCAAGTGCCAGATCATGGAGAGCAGAAATCCAGGGAGAGGCACACCGGGAAGAAGGCTCCTCCCATTACTGTCTTTCAGCAGACACCAACCCCAGTGGCAAACTATTGTCCAGCTGGGTAGGACAGCCCCAGCTGTAAAGCTAAGAAAGAAGAGGTGGCAGCCTTGTGTCCAACACATACCGAGAAAAGGACACACTTTAAAAACTTTATTTATATAAAAAAATCATTTTGTTTGAAAAGCGTTACAAGAGTGTGCACAGGAATCAGACAAGGAACAGCAGGGTGCTCCTGCCCCCTCCACCCTCACCCTGCAGCCAGCTCCCCTGCCCTGTGCAGGAGAGGAGGGAAGGGGGAAGCTTGGTTTTGTGGTTGGCTTTTTTTTTTTTTTGGTTCATCTGGAATTAAAAAATTAAAAGGAATTAGTGTTTTACATATTTGAAGGAAAAAGAGAAGTTAGACCCCAGAACAAAACCAAACGGAGCTGAGGTGTGGCTGGAGCTGGAAGAGCGAGGCACAAGTGTGCGTACTGGGGAGGGCTCCATGTCCAGTTTGCAGCCTTGCAAGGAGGCTTCCAGTTGCACAGAGAGCCTAAAAGCCTCCCCCTATTCACCCAGAAGATCACAGCACCAAACGCCCCCACCACCACAGAGATGCTCCCAGGACAGGAGAGAGGGGAGAGCTCTGCTCCCTATTCAGCAGTGGCAGCCGAAGGCAGCAGGGCTGGGATCCTCCCCGCTGGGCTTCCAGCTCAGCCCCGCCAGGAGCCTGGAACGCCACTTCCCCTAGCGAAGCCAGACAGTACAATTCAAAGAGCTATTTCACAGTGGCAAAAGAAAGGCACATGTCAAGAGAAGTCTGAGGGGGCACTACCACAGGCAGCTGGTGCACGGGGGTGGATGGGATCCAGGCCCTACCTGCTGCGCATGCCCTCGCAGACCCACCGCTACTTCAGCCAGTTCCCAAAGAAATCCGGCCCCAAAAGCCCTGCTGCTTCTCCTCCTACTCTCCCTCCTCCTTCCCCAGGGAAGGATCACCCCCAGGGCAGAGAGGCCTGTCCCACACACACCACACAGACCCTCTCCCTACATAAGGATCCCTCCTCTTTTCAATTGCCCCATCTCCCTGCTCCCCCTAGCAGGATCCAGAGCCACGCCAAACAGTCAGAGCTACGATAGATCCCTCTTCCCACACCCCCAAAGCCTCATCTAGAGCAAAGCAAGAAAAGTTATTGCTGCTTCTCCTTTCCACCAACACCCCCATGACTCTAGCCTCCATCACATCCCAGTCCTGCTGCCACCAGGGAGGGATGCTCTTGTCCCTGCAGCCTCAGCTGAAGAGTGATCCCACACACAGAAAAATATCCTATAGGCAACAAAGGAAGGTGGCAAGTAAGGTCTTGGTCCCTGTCCCCGCAGTAGACTTCAAGCAGAACGAAGGCGAGGCAGAGAAGGCAGTTCCTGGTCAAGGCAGAGGTCTGGAATTGTTTTGCAGCATCCTTGCCAATTGGCGCAGGCAGTCAGGCAGGAGGGCCTTCTCTCTGAAGGAAGGGAAGTGGTGGAGGACAGGGAGGAAGAGTTATTGATAGTTGTCCCAGAATAGGAAGGTGCAGCCACCGAGAGGAGGCAGAGCGGCCTGGGCTGCCTCCTGTGGGACCAGGCCCAGTCATTTGGCTGGCTAGTTGGCACAAACAGTCCAGCAAAAAAAAAAGTTGAAAAAAATTCGGTCCATTCCACCACGAAGAGTTATATATATTTATATATATAAAATATATTATCAACCAAATTGAGCAGAGGCAGGGACAGCAGCTAGATCTTCTGCTGTGGAGAGAGAGGGGGAGAAATGTTAGCACATCCAGAGCAGGAACAATCAGTGAAGATGTGTTTACGGCCCCTGTGGATCAGGGTGATTGCAGACAGCAGCGATCAGAGCATGATTTGGCTGCCCAAAGCACCCCTAACAGCACAGCAGGATTTGCCACCACTATTCAGATTGCACAGGGTGCTGCAGGACATACCGACACAGGGGAAAACACAGCAGAATCTTCCTCTGCCTCAGGCTGGGATTCCTGCCCCTCCTCCTGCTGCAGACACACGGGGTTAGTAGGGGCAAAGGAGCAGGCGGGGGTTAGTCACAGGAGCCCAGTTCTCTGAGTGTCATTCCCTGCGCCTCTGCCCACTTCAGCTTCATTAAGAAAAGCTGCTCACCATCAACGGTGCTGCCTTCACTGGCTCCGTGTCTCCAAGATCACCAGATCGGTCCAGTGTCCTGCTGTGGTCCATCTCATTAAGTGTGGAATAGTTGTCTGGAGGAAGACAGGAGACCATCAGTTGCGCTACCTTTTTGTGAGGCAGCATCCTCCCCATAGGAGGCAAGGTGTTCCCAGCACATCAGAGAAGATGCCCTTCCTCCAGTCAGTCCCTTTCCTACCTGGTCCCATGTTGCTCATCTGGATCTCCTCCCGGGAGGATTTCTTGTCTAAAAGGATGAGAAAACAGATCAGGCATAGCCTCTGCAGCCACGAGCAGCAGTGGAATCACTGCTGGATAAGCCCAGATGGAGCTCCAGCCTCAGCATTGTTGGCCCAAGGATACTACAGGACCTTTGTAAACTATGAGCAACCTTTATAGCCCTAAGAAAAAAAAATAACCCCCCAGGTTGATGGTTTTGCATGAGCCCCTGGGGAACCCAAGGAAGCTGGGGGTGAAAAGTATAGAGGGAACATGGGTATCCACAAGGCAGTTAAAATGGAGACAAGAGCCAACAGGAGGGAGGGCATATACCTGTTTTTTGGTTCCTGTCGATGAGAGGCAAGGTGCTGTCATCAAATGAGTTTCCCCCTTGTGTCCGAGAGGCATTGCTGAGGTTCACCTGGAGCACCAGACAGCAACCACTCATACTCCATACACCAAGCACATGGCAGCCCTCCAGCCCCAGCCAGTGCTTCCCTCCCACAGCCCTTGAGCAAAGGACCTGAAGTTGAAGGGACCAGAAGGCGCTCCAAAGCCCCTGGGTGTACCCACAATCAAGGGTGGAGGCAGTCTACCTAGGCTGGGTCAGGGCAGCACCCAGCCTTGAAGAGGCAGTTGCAGCTTTTAGGAAGGAAAACAAATACTGGAAGACCTTTTTTTCCCCCCTCAGTACTGCCACAGTGGCTTTAGTGCTGCAGACTTTCCCTGCTGGTAGATCTGATATTTGAGGCTTAATACTTTGAGAGTGTTTCTGCTCCACTGCCATCCACCCACTGAGAAGTGGTAGAGGGGACACCTTCAAGGGTCTCTAGTGACAGCAGCAAGAGAAGAGCTGAAATCAAACACTGCTGAATTCCTGGAACACTTTCTCCCTGCAGCAGGACCCAAGCTACAACGGGGTACTCCTCCACCACTCCCCATACCTGGAAATCTGACTTTTTCCAGCCTTCCTTCTCCAGGGGCTTCCGCAGCTCTTTATATCCCCAGACTGTCTGCAAGACGAGGGCAGCTGCTCGGACTTCTCTCTCTGAGCGGTTCCTAGAAAGCAGTGAGGGAAGAGATGTTTGGCAATAACCTCAGCCTCAAAGCAGCCTTACGAAAAGCCCCTCTCCACCTCTGCACTACCCTCCAAGCAGAGCCTACCCAGTTTTGTTGATCAGCACCAACTTCTCAATCCCCTGCGTTTCCCGCAACTTCTTGGCAGCCTCAAGGTTGTCTACAATGACTTCATTGATGGTGTTGAGGATGGACACCACTGTATCCTCAGAAAGGTTTTTGGCTGGAGTCTGCTGGCCTCCAGGCAGGTTCTTCACTAGGTTGGGGATGGCATGTTTACCTAATAAGGGCAAATAGTTGGACATGAGTAAGGGAAAGGACAGTGACTAAAAAAAGTCACCACTGAAAGATCAGGGATTGGTCACCAATTTTGATGCATCTCCCAAGGAACCCAGTATGTTTCTCTGGGAAATGAACAACAGACACCCCCCTGTGCAGCCACTGTGCCCATGCATGTCCTCAGCCACCCAGTCTAGAGGAAGTTTTAAGCCAGATGGATGTGAGGTGTGTCTGCAGCTCTCACCTATCAGCTCTTTGTTACGCAAGTCAACAGCCAGGTTGCGGAGGGCTCCGGACGCTGCTTTCACCACACGCTCACTGTCATGGGTCAGGAGGTCAGCAATGGCAGAGAGTCCCTTCTCCTGGCGGAGTGCCGAGCGGATGTACCGGCCGTACTGCAGGGAGACAGAACACCATGCTGGAACCCAGGCAGGCACAGCTGCACCCTGCTCCTGAGCATGGGGGCACTACTGGAAGCTTTACCACCCACCCACCTCGGAAACCAAGGGCCCTGGGTTCGCCCATAGGGAGAGACACTGTGAAGGTCCCAGACCCATCTCCAAGTAACCCCAGGCAATACCTGTGAATGGGAGAGGGCAGATTTACAGGTGTCAAAGCCCCCCCCACCAGCCAGGTAAGCTGGATTTTGTGTGATCTTTCTATACACACAAAGAGAATACAGAGCAAAGGTACAGTAGGACTAGAGAGTGGGCCCAAACCTACACTCCCTTCTTCCAGACTGCAGGCAGAGAACAGGCTGCAGGCAGAGACACAGGCAGCCCTTGGAAAGAAACTGCTGGCAGAGAGCAAAGAGCCCTTAACAGCACAGGAGAGATGTGGTCCACATTTGAGCTGTGCTGCTGAGTTGTCTTCTTCACAGCAAGCCACATGAAGTGCAACAGCCTGGAATGCCAGAGCTTTGACACTTTACAGCTCGACTGACACCAAACTGTGATGCTCCCCAAATCCCCCTTCCTGTAAACATTGATGAACACCAACATGCCCAGCTCTACAAGGCACTCACTGTCCAACTGCCAGCGCACAGATTCTGAATTGCTCCTGCTGAAGCCTCTAGAATAGCTGGAGTCTTGCTTTCCTTTAACAGGGAGATGTATATCCGGACCACTTCTGGCTGGAAGAGGAGCTCATAGCCTGCCAGAGAGGCACAGGGAGAAAGAACTTACTCATAACCTCTGCCAGTACCCAAGACCAAGCAACAGACTTGCCCAAAGGAGCACTGCTAGGCACTGTCTGCTCTGTGGTACACAGTAGGACAGGTTGTCCCTCAGCAACAGAAGCCTCAGATAATCAGCCCAGACATCAATTTCAGACTTCAGAATACAGTGTTTCGGGGCAGAAGTAGCTGAACTAAAGCCCGTGGCCAATAGCTTCTGCTCAGCTGGCCACAGAGGGGCTGTGATTTGCTACCCTCGAGGTTGGAATCCTTGGAGTTAGGTAAGATGCCTGCCTTGGAACAACCCTTCCTCATGTTCACACTGCAGAACGCTCCTCTAGGCAGGGCATTTTAGTTTAAAATCCTGCCCATCCTTCACATCCAGGAGAGAAGAGCAGGCAGGACACTGACAAGTCTAAAACCACAGCAGAGGGGGCCTCTTTGCAGGGCTGTGCCACCATGCCATCCCTCAGCTCCAAGGGCAACAGCTCCCTCTGCAGCTGCAACAAGCCTGTCCTGAGGTAGCACTCACTTCCACCAAGACCAGCCGGCCTTCTCAGGGCTGACTGCAGCACAGCTTGTTTGCAGTTGCCCAGGCTCACAAACAACTTTCAAGTCAAGCCTCCGCCCATTTAAGAGGCTCTTCTTAGTGGGGGAAAAAGGTCTATCAGTGCCACCCCTTCCCGGACTGCTTGTGGGAAGGCAGCCCTATGCGTTCAAGTCCTGAACACACTAGACAACATACCTTTGGCTGGAGTTGTTCTTTTGGGAAAATCCACTGTATCTGCACCAGGGTCTTCGGGGAGCTTTTTACCTTTAAAGGGCAAGCACAGAGGCATAAGACATCTCATTTTCCCATCCACATCAGCCCAGCAGCTTTTTGCCACTTGCTACAAGAACAAGCCCAGAGGTGAGCAGAAGCTACATGCCACCAAGGACATTAGTCACATTGCAGGCAGCACAAGGCCAGCTGCAGGGGAACAAAGAGCTCAGGAAGGCACCCAATCATTTTCACCATGGAAAAATTAAAATCAAGAGCACACTCACCTCTGGAGAACCATTCGTCTATTGGCGAAGCAGAGGAGGACAGGAGAGAGGGGAGGCAGGAGGAGAGAAGTGCCGACAGCATCATGGGGCAGATCGTTTGGCAAGAAAGCAAAGGGAAGGGGAAGGGACAACACATAAGAAAAGGGAAGACGTGAAGTCAGTGGTTATCTATCCACCACCATCCCATCACCACAGAAACCCACAAGAGCACCATTAGCTCGTGTCAAACGCTTTGAGTGAGCCAAGCAGTAACTTCCCAAAGCAAGGGAAGGCACAAGCCACCATGTTTCCAGAGAAAGCCACAGTTTAGCCTTCACACGAGAGATGAGAGAATGGATCACAAAGATTCCAGACCACCCTCAAGCCCCACTGAAGCAAGTGTGTCTTTACATCACCAGCCAACGAACCTTTGCCCTTCTTGGCACCAAAGCAGCTTGCAGCATGGGGCCCAGCATTGTTGGTGGTGGCGAGAGGAGTCTCCTGGTAGCGCTCAGCATGGGGGATCTCACGATGGACTTGGTAAGACAAGTTTCTCAGCAGGCACACACAATTCTCCACCAGCTACAGAAAGCCAGACAGTTCTACTCAGAGCAGCATGTGCCCAGTCCATATCTCTGAACAAAAGCTACAGTCACTGACTTCATCACAGCCCTAGTGTAGGGTCAAGTACTCCTACTGCCAACTGCTGGCTGAGAGCCCAACACCTGATCACACAGTACATGCGTCACACCCCACAGAGGCTCTCCTCCCAAGCATGGAAAGGCAGGTGTCTCGTTTAGGTGTTCCTCAAACAGCCCTGTCAGCTCAAATTCCTTGATTCCCCTCTATCTTTTGTCCTTATCAGGATGAACCCAGGAACAATCCATCAACAGCAGAGCACTGTGTATCCTGCCCTGCTGTGCTGGCCCAGGTAGCATCCCCTCTGTAGTACCTTGCTATCTGAGTCCTTCTGGCCGATCTCAGACTGGATGATGTATATCAGGGCATCCACCAGCCCATCACATTCTCGCAGCTTCCGACGGGCTTCACTCCGCTCTGAGCTCACATTCCTGTCAAGCAAGAGAGATACAGCATGGGGAAGACAGCTGAGGGCAAGCAAGGAGCAGTCCACACCCAGAAGAGCTCAAATCAAAGGAAGACTCCTCTCCGGCTTCTCTCTACAGAGGGAAACTCCTCCAGTGCCAAGGAGCATCATCACACTGTAAAAAGTAGCTGTCCCAGGAGTTGCTTCTCCACAGTCAACAAAGCAGTCCCTTCCTACTCCAAGATGGAGCGTTACAGCAGCCCCAGCCCTCTATAGCTCTCTGCCAGACATCTGTAACTCCCCTCCCATACCTAAGGCAGCCAGCAGTGTTGGTGAGTACTGATTCCCACTCAATGTGGCGGGGTTTGGAGTCCTCATTGGGTTCTCGCTCCCAGCCTGAGCGGGGGATGACAACCTCATCAGTCAGGGCATGCAATGCATGATCCACAATGGCCATCTTGATGGAGTCGTGCGAAGACAGGTTCCACAGTGTTCCTGCAAAGCCACATATAGAAGGTGCTACGTCAGGGCATGTGCGCTTTAAATGCCTGCACCCTACATCTCTCACCCAACAGGTTAGCACCTCCTCACCTCCCCAGAGCTGTTACCTGTGATGACCTCCGTGAGGTCCATATCATGGGTCTTTCGCAACAGGCGCACCAAAGCAGGCACCCCATCGCAGTTCTTGATGGCAATCTTGTTGTCTTGGTCCTTGCCAAAGGAGATGTTCTTGAGGGCCCCACAGGCACCATAATGCACCTCTTTCTTGGGGTGGTCCAACAATCCCACCAGCACTGGAATGCCTTTCAGCTTGCGCACCTCTGTCTTCACCTTGTCATTACGGTAACACAGGTGCTGCAGGTAAGCAGCTGCATTGGACTTGACAGCATCCAGGCGGAAGCTCAGCATCGCTATCACCTCTGGCAGCTCTGGCTGACGCCAGCTGCCCGGGGCTGGTGCTCCTTTCCGCAGGCTGTCCAGGCTGGCCAAGCTGCCCCGCTCGTGCTGAGCCAGGGGGGCCCAGTAGTACCGGTCGGGAGCCACTTCATCCACCAGCATGTCTTCATAACTCCTAGGAGAGGAGACAAAGCATCAGTGTGAGCCCTATGCCCTGCCCAACTCAGTAGAGGATGGAGAAAACACACACAGTACGCAGTCACCACCACTTGCTGCAGCATATCTTCAAGGGGAGGGAGCCAGGCTGCAGAGCAGCACAGTGGTATCTTCCTTCTCCCCATACAGCTACACAAGGCCCAGCTGGAGCCTAGAGGCCAGCCCCAGGCATCTCCGAGATGGACTGGGAAGCAGGAGGTTCCTGAGCAGCCCCAGTAGCAACTAGGGTCACTTCCCACCCACCAGATCTCTTCTGGGTCATACACAGAGTCCTGCTCTGTGTAACCTTTACAGTGGCAAGGCCCAGCCCTGAGGCTGAGCCAGCCCGTATAACACCACAAACAACTACTTGGGCCTGTGGCCACTAGAGGGCAAGTTCATCCCACAACAAAATGCTGGTGAGCGCAAATCACACAGAAGTTCCCCAGGCCTCCACACCCAGTCTTGTTACAAGCAAGTCTTCTATCTGGCAGTAGTGCATACAGCCCACTACACACACCCAACACATACAGAATCCCTGATTCCAAGCCTATTCTTAGGTCACTGCCAAGCCTGCATGGCAAATATAATCTTCCCTCCACCTGGGCAAAGAAATTAGGCAGTCTCCAGCAGAAAGGGACAAGGAGGAGCAGAGGGTTGTGCTACTCTGATTGCTACATCCATTGGGACCATTGTGCTACACACAATGTGGTTGCACAACCAAGGTCCAAGATGAGGCTGTTATCTCCTGGCTCACATCTGCTCAGCCACCTTCAGATCCTACATCTAAGCTCCCAAATGTGACACAGGAAGATCCCTGTCACTGACTGAGTGGGTACAGAAAGATGCAAGAAAGGACAGCGACAAGTTCTGCTCCCTACACAACCTCCCCTACAATCTCTGGTACAGAACTTGCCCAAACCACAAGCTCTAGGGGCACAAAGTCACGTGGACTGGCAACCAAAGAACGCTATTCAGACTGGCGTCTGAGAACATCACTTTGGCCACCAACACTGCCCTTGCAGCAGAACAAAGCAGGAGCAAGACAGCTGCCCAATGCCAACACTGCAAAAGAGACATTTCAATTCTTGCCAGCACAGCCTGCAGCTGGCCTCATCCCCGTAAGAAGCCTTTAGCATCCCAAAAGGGGTATGGGATGGAGTAAGCAAGGCAAGGGAAGCACTCCTGTGCTGCTGCTGAGCCTTCCTGCAGGCAGGGAGCTCCAAGCAGAGTCATGCAGAGGGTACAAGGCCATGTACCGCTAGCACACACACACCACACTCTCTGCCTAACATGCTCCCTTGTCCCCCACGTGCCTGGCAAGCTGCCTCTCTGAAGGAAGTCATTAAACACCAGGCCCTTGCTCAAGACAAACATCTTGGAGGCAGGGGGTGGGATGCTGCTCTTGCTTGTTGCCATCTCGGTGAGCCAGTCAGCTGAGCGAGATGGTAACTGAGAAGGCAGGGGACAAGCCAAGCTCAACAGCGCCTGGATTCCACAGATTGCTGTGATCTTTATCGGTCTGCATGGGGAAGGGAGAGCTTGCTCATGGGGCCGTAGGAAAGGGCTGCACACGTCCCCTGTCTTCTGGACTCTGCCTTATCCCTTTTGTCCAAGGGGCATGCTGAGGGGCCAGATGGGGGCTCGGGACTACCAAAGCCGGCTTCTCACAGGCTTCTCAAGTCAGCCTCACCAGCTCTCCTTTAACCAGCACACACTTTACAACACAAGGCTGAGGAAATCAGAGAGGAGAACAACTGCCCCAACTGGTTCAACACAGCAACAGAAATGCTCGTGCTGGCACAAGCCAAAAGGACAGAGCTCCTCCGTCAGTCTCTGCAGCAGCCAAGAGCTACTGGGGATTTACAGGATGCGCCCTGAGAAGTGGGCAGATCTCTGACAGGGGCTGGCAAATGCCTCCTTTCCCTTCCTCTCAAGCCTCTGCCCTTGGAACCTAAGGAACCTGTGGTCAGCCCTCTGACTGTCCCCATAGCAAGAACAGATGTGCATTCCAGCCCACTGGCAGCCCCTCCCCATCGCTGGGGTCCAGGCTCAGCTTCTCACTCCAGTCCTATCTCAGCACTGTTCAAATTCACTCCAGCACCTCCCCAAACTCCACTTGGCAGCACAGGCAGCAAGCAGAGCAAGCTGAGAGGCTTAGCCAGCCAGCAGCCATGCTCACTTGTATGAGAGAACTGTAGAAGATACCTGTCCCTGGCAGCCATAGCCTCCAACAGGTAACATTCCAAGATGCCTGCAAGCACACCTGGAGGGCAGTAAAGGATCACCAAACCCCCTCTTCTACCTGTCCGAGGCAGCTGCACAGCAGTCAGGCTGGAAGAGCTGCTGATCACCCATAGCAGAATGAAGGGGAGAAGCTGCAACTGTCAAACAGGTCGAGCAGCCTGTCCCACCCTGCAAGAGCACTCCCTAGGGCACTGCAGTGCTAAGCCTTGTTTGCTTCAGCCCCAGGCTCAGCACAACTCCTTCAGGGCTGCCTGCCTCTCTCAGCTTGGCAAGAATGCAATGGCAAGGCTGCTGCTTCCAGCAGACATCAGGCACATCTCCCAGCAGATAAACCAGACTGGGGCACAGGATGAATACTGCAGCGCCCAACCTCAGCCAGTGACAGAGCAGCTGGATCCTTCTCACCATGCTAATAGAACAGGTAGTGCAGAGGAAATAGCCCAGAGCCATGTCCAGCCACCTCATGGAACTCCTCGCTGCAGGACAACTGGTTCAATTAGCACTGAGTATTAACCACCAATTAAGCACACAATTAATTTGAAGCAGATACAACATTTCTCCTGCACGAGCCATGCCTGACTCAGCTTGTGGTGCTGCCCCTCTTTCTATTCATGCTGCAGTGAACATTTGAAGGACTTAAGGGCATAAGCTGTTGCAGAGAACGTGAAGCATTTTAAGGCAGTGCAACTCAAATTACGTTCAAAGTAATCTATTATATTATATCTTGTTACATCAAGGTTGGACTTAATCTTGTGGGTCTTTCCTAACCTAAGTGATTGTATGGTTCCTTTGAAAAGAAATGAGTTTAAGGAACTCTAGAGCAACCCCCTGCCCCAACACGTGCTGCCACACACTCAATACTCCAATACCTGAGCCGACGTCGAGCATCGGATGGTGTCCCTGCTCTCCTGGCTGTGCCATAGTCAGACATAAGCCCGTAGTCCACATCGTCAAAGCCCACACTGCGCTGGTCATCTTCCAGGCCATATGACTCAGGGTGGAAGTGGTTGAGGTCCATGTTACTGCCCCCAACTCGCACTTGAGGTTGGGGGCCATAGACGTCCTGGCGGCTGGGGGCCCGGTAAGCGTCCATAGATGGGCGATAGCGCTCATCAATGCGGGTGACACGGGACAGGCTGCCATAGCTGTGATCGCTGCCCGGGTAGCTGTCATCATAGGGGCGGCCATAGCCATCGGGGTAATGGTAGTTGCGAGGAAGCGTGGCTGTGCCTGGCTGGCTCAGGTAGCTGCCAGGGCCACCGTTGCCGTTCTTGCGGAAGTTCCTGTCCATCGTCTGGACGTAGTTGCTGGTGACAGGGGAATTTTCCAAGGGTAACCCATCAGGCCCCATGGGAACCTGCTGCACCGTCCGTGTGGTCACAGTCTTCACCACTTTCTTCACCTAGATAGTGGGACATAAGGTACATTCCCATCAGCAAATTCTGTCCCACCCCACAGCCCTGCGCCCTCTGAGGCCTCTTCCAGTCCAGCACCTCACTCTGGGCAGGTTTCACATAAAAAATGAGCTGGCAACGATCGCAGCTGTGACACTCTGGCCACTGAGTCCCTAGCTGGAGTCCAATCCATCTATGCCCTCCCCAGGCACATACCGTGGTCTCTGTGCGTCGGGTTGTCCCATCATCCGATGTCTCCACAGACACAACAGACATGGCCCCTTCTGGGTCCTCCTCCATGGTGTACGTCTCCTCCACGATCTGGCCTGGCTCCTGCATTCTGGGGATTGTGCTGTACAAGAGGTGGCTGTGGTCCTGAGGGTAGCAGGGGCAGGCAATCAGCCCTCGCCACCAGCAGAGCTGACACGGAGCCAGAGGAGGAGATCTTACACCCCAGGGAGCCCCAATATCCCCTTGCACAGGAGGGTGTACTCACCAAACATGCCCCGAGCCCACTCAGCCAAGGTGGCCACATTAGAAACGCAAGTTCCCCTCTGCCAGCTAGGTCTCCCCACAACCCCATCCAGTGAAGAGGCTGCCCACAGCTTCATTCCTCTTACCTGTGGTCCGTTGAGCTTCAGATCTGAGAACTTCTGTCTTTCCAGGTCAGCATCACCCAAGAAACGGCCGTTCTGAAATGCATATCACCATTGCAGGCCTGTTACCCAACCACTCCCCTGACCCTGCCAGGATTGCAGCTATCCCCACTTTCCTGCCAGCCCCAGGTCCCAAGCTGGCTCCAACAGCCACAGCACATGCCACACATCACTCCTCAGGTCTGTGTAGAACACAGCAAGCCAGCACCTTGCCCAACTGAGCTGAGGGAAGTTACAGGACATGGCACTAAGCCCACCTCCCCCACACTACTTGCATCTCACTCAAATGCCCTTATGGAAAAGCCAAAAGCCTCCCCACTCCCCAAGGCGGCCCTGGAGACCTTTCCTATTTCCTGATGCAGGAGCTACAAGTTACATCCCAGAGGCTACCAAGGATTGCAAAGGAGCATCATGCAGACACCCAGCAGCTGACTGCTGGATGTTGCAGCTTTACCTGCTCACATTGCCCCTCCAGCCACCCTTTCCCATCCAACGTTTCTCCTGGCAGCACCAACTTTCACAGCCAGAAAGGTGGATACCTTTTACATGACACTGTGCCACCAGGCCTGAGGACAGCCTCCCCAGAACAGCCCAGGAAAGCGAGAGCAGGACAGAGACCTTGAGCCAAGGCAGATTAAACCACGCTTCAAGCACTGTAGAGAAGAGATCTCTCACAGTCCTGGCTTGGCTACTCCAGGGATAAACCAAGATGCCAGGAACGTGCCCATTGCCACATGAGAGGAGACAGACACACCCTCACAGCTAATACACCAACTCACGTTCCATCTTCTGACAAGCCAGGTGGAACGTGGAGGGATACCCAGGTACTGAACACAGCCAGCCTTAACTGCTCACAGAAGAATAAAACCAGAGCTGACCTGGCAGCAAGACCCTCCAGGCCAATACCTTCTCCCCAGAATGACCCACATATGTTTGCACATCCCCAGCTCACGTCAGCCCCAGCCACGTACAGCACTACCAGCATTATGAGACCAGCACAGCCCTCTTCCACTTCATCTCCAAGGAGGACCAAAGGGAGCCAGGCCCAGGGCCATACCCACTGAGACGGAACTGACAGGGACAGGGGCTCTGGGAGCCTCCGTGCCCACCTCTGCCAAGGGCCTTTTTTACCTGGTGCCGCCGGGAGAGTGTGCCGTTGGCCAAGCCCGGGCCGGCGTCCTGTGGGGAGACCCGCACTCGTTCCAGCTGGGCTGAGACATGGCGCCGCTCCTCCTCCAGCGCCCGTGTCAGCTTCTCAAACTGCGCCTCCTGCTCCTTGACAGAGGCAAGGATGCTGGCGGTTGACTCCACTTCCGAGTCGTCCATGGGTGACGGTTACCCAGGACGGGCGGGGAAGGGGCGAAGGGCACAGGGAGGCACAAGCAGAGTTGGCTTGGTGTCAAGGTGAGAGGAGGAGGAAAAGTGACCCAGAAGGGGAGGAGCCCCGCTCTTCACTGCGCATGATTTGAGAGAGGAAAGGAGGAGAGAAAAAAAAAGGTCAGAAGAGACTGATTTCATTAAGACAGATTTTCAGAACAGGGGAAAAAACAATAACAAGACATTCACAGCTCCTTCCAATCCACCAAAAGGAGCAAAGTGGGACAGCACCCCCAGGAGGGGACTGCACGAACCCTTCTGGGAGCTGCCACTCCACCACCACCCTCAGGTCCTTGTCAGGGCTCCCAGATCTGTGGCCATCCTAGGAGGTCCTCAGCCCACTGATATGGGACAGGCACTGGCTCAGACCCATCAACATCCCCTCCCAAAGGAAAACAGTGAATTAGCACACCACAGTGAACACATTTTGATAGAGAAATCATTTTCTTCCATACAGACCTGTTAGAGGAGGAAGCTCGTGTGTGATTTGCAAAAGCACGGGACAGCCAGGTCTAGACGTAGAGAGTCATGGGAGAAATAGCCCAGCCACCACAGGGAGGAAGCAGGAGGAAGAGAGCTGCAGGGACAGCAGGAGAATGGGGTCAAATCACAAGCAAACTTAAATCAGAACGCTGGGAAGGGAACACAGGCTGAGGAAGGGTCTCCTCTCCTTCTGAAGGATGGAGCTGGGACAGCTGCAGGCTTGGCACTGTCTCTGCAACAGCTCCCTCAGATACTGCAGCCCCTCCAACTGCTCCCCACTGATGAGGAACAGCATGGGCCTGGCCCTCCACCTCCCCACCCAAGCCCCAGCAGGCCCACAAGAGGTTTTCCCAAACCCATACAGTCACGGCAGGCATGTGGGGACTCGCTCAAACCAGGCAGCCAAGGCAGGAACTGCTTTCCCACGGTCTCCAGCACAGCACCAGCTTTGCCCACTTTCCCAGTGCCAACCCAGGGCCGGGAACATGGGCACCGCCACCCTTACGCAGTACCCATCTCCTCCAGCCCCTCACCCCCGGCAGCCCAGTCCCTCCAGTTTCAGCCTGACGCAGGTGCTGGGTCAGAGGCACTAAGAGTAGAGTGGGTGGTTTTTGGGTGGTTGTTTTTTTTTTTTTTTTTTTTTGCATCATTTTTAATTCTTACTTATTTTCCACATTCACTCAAGAGTATTCAGATTAAACACTTCCTGAAATGCCTCCCCCACGGCCAGTGAGTTCAAGTCTCATCTGTGGCTCTGCCTGCCCCCGAGCTTCCCGCAGACACCCGAGGAGCCCATCTGCCCCAGCACTATCAGACACCACCGTGACTAAATCCAGCAAAGCAGGCTGGACTTTTTTTCCATGTGCTTCGGAGGCTGCCTGCAGCATATCCCAACATCTGGTTGCTGCCACTCCGTAGTCTGTCTTCATCAATAAAAAAATCCAGTTCTTCTACTCGTGCATGTGCAGTGCCCAGCAGAGATGAGACTCCAATCACCTTGCCTTCATGTCCCAGCCCCATAAGAATTCAGCCCTCGCCCTCAAATCAAACAGCCCTCCATCCATGGTTGGCATCCATCTGAATTGATGGGGGACTCAGCTATTCAGCCTCCAGGGCCACCACAATGGAGCTCGGTGACAGCTCTCTCAGACACAGAGCAAGACTGCAAGGCCCAGCCCCACAGCCTGTACTGCAGAGTGGCTGCAGCAGGACAGTGCTTGCAGCCCCAGAAGACTCAGCCAGCAGGTGCCATGGCTGCCCCGGAAGCACGGGATGGTCCTACCACCAGACACCCTATACCAACAGAGCATCCAAGATCCCAGCCAGAATCACTGTTGGCAGGTGAAGGAGCACTCATTTCCAGCACAGCATTTCACCAAGCTCTTTAAAAGGAAGAAACAGTCTGACAAAATAGGGCTCCTGCACAGTACAACCCCTCCCAGGCAGCCATGCTGGAGGGGTTTGCCATTGCAGGAAGGTATGCAGTGGTACAGTCACCCCAGTAGATCCCCCAGCTCCACACAGCCATCGGGCAGGCCCCATGCAGCCAGCAGTGCTACTCTGGCCCACATCCCCACCTCCACACATCCCCTGGGTGCACAGCCCAGAAAGAATGTGGATGCTAACAATGGAACTCGCAGGGCCGTTAAGGGAGCCAGATAAGGGCCTGGAGCAGCCATGAGGCTGTTTCCTTCCTGTCCCTTCCACAGGGAGTAAACACACAGCAGCGGGGGAAGGAACAAGACTGGTCCTTCGCCCACTCTCCTTGCTCCCTTGTACTCACAAACATCCACCCCAGCAGAAGCTAGAGCACAGCCCTTCCCCAGGACCAGCTGCCACACACACCCCAAGCAGCAACCCAGCCACATGCCTTCCCAGCTGCTGAGGGTCTGCCCCAGATCTCTGCCTTCTGCCAACTCCCTGCTGGCTCCCATACCAGAATCTTGGGGAGCAGCTCCCTGGGCACAGCACAGCCCTTTGCTGCCTGTCCATGGCAACTCGGGGCTACAGCCATCTTCAGTTTGAGACACAGAGCAGGAGGGAAGAGGAGGGAGCAAGCTGCCTGTGACATCTCCAAGCTGAGTAAGCTGCATCCCACAAAGCAAAGGACGAAATTCCAGGGATTGCTTTGCACCCATTTCCCCCTCCTCATCCCCCGCCTCTGAAGATACAACTACACAGAGCATTTTTCCGAAGCCGGACCATGACCATCTTTGAGGACGGCTGCATGAAAGCCTTTTCATCATGAGAGGCACTCTCTGACACACCCATTACTTAAAAAACCCAGCAAGCCAAAAATATTTCAGCTGGCTTGATTCAGGGCAAAACTAAAAAGCCTGAAGACAAAGCACATCCCCAAGCAGCTCTTACCCCAGGGCACGAGGAACACTGCAGTGCTCATCCCACAGCCCCCAGGGACCAATGCACGCACCCAGAAAGCTTGACATCCCGGTCCTTCTGGCCTCATTTTCCCACTTCCCAGTGCTGGGACAGCTCTGTGCTGCACTCTGAGCTCCTAAAACCAGTCTTCAACAGAGGTGCACTGTGCTGAAGAGCCCAGTGGAAGAACTCTGGACATTTTTCCTAAACCCTTCTGCTCCCAGTTCCTGGGATGCTTGCCTGCCCTGAGCCCAATCACAGCCATACTCACCTGGAGCTCACCCACATCCTACTCGGCAGGAGGATGGAGTTCAAGCTTTGAAGGCTCCCCACCAGGAAAGGCTCCTGACAGCCAGAGAGATTGACCCTGAGCTGGCAGACAGAACTGGACACCACGGGCAGAGCACAGACAAGATCCTACAGATAAGACACAGACAGCAGGCTTGACAAGCACCGCCTGCTGCAGTGCATAAAGCAACTCAAGCATAAAGCCCCTCTGCTGGGTTTTCACAAGGACCTGTTCCAGGATGGCTGCAGTTAAGGTTGCTCCCTCAGCATCAAGGATTTTTTGAGCAAAGTATAAGCCCGGCACCTACAAAGCCAGAAGCCACCTGCAACACGTTGCCCTGCCCAGCTCCCTGCTAGGAGGCACACCAACAGCCCTTGTCATGGCACAGAGGGAGACAGCGTCACAGCTGTCAGGCTGCCATTCCCCACCCCCAGCAGCTTTCCTGTCTGTTGGTGCTCCTCACACACCTGTTCCACACAGGACAAGGTTTGTCCTCACCACACAACACTGTCTGCAGCTTCAGGCAGAAGCAGAGCTGCCTCCCCTTCCAGCAGGACAGATGCAGCCCCTTGCCCAGTGCTGGGTTACAGGGCTGGAGGAGACGTGGCAGGGACAGCAGGGCTGAGGCCAGGCAGGCCTGCCAGGCACACTGCCTCAACTACTAGACAAGAAAAATGGCAACATCACCCCAGTAATTAGCCTTGCCCTATCCATTTGAGGGGCTCAGAGCCAGCTGGCTGCCTGCCCTTCAGCAGGAAACACAGACAGCTCTCAGTACCAGGACCCTGCCCTCTCTGGGGAGGAAGCAACAATTCTCCGGGTTCCATCTACCTGTCATGATGCACCTAGTAAAAACAGAAGCCCCATCAATAATTGAAGTCTGCAATTGTCTGAGCTCTCACAGTGCATTACATTTGATGCTCTGCACTGGTTCACATCCCCACTAATTCACCACAGGCTCCTGGTCAGTCTCAATTAGCTAAAGAATAAATGAACCAACATCCCTGGATTCTTTCCACACCCCTGACCGGAGGGTCCAGGCTCAGAGAGCAACACGCAGCCCTCGCACTGCACAGGAAGGCAAGCACTAACACTAGCCAAGGTGCAGCAGGGCAGCACTGTTTGAAGTAGAGAAGCCACGAGCTGAACACAAACGCGTGGAATGGGATAATGATCAGGAGAACACAACAATCTTCTGGACACACCTCCAAAACCATAGTAGTCCATAGCCCACCCTGAGAATAGCCACAGGGAAGCAGTATGGCTGACCTGCCGCTCCCACATGTGAAGAGGAGAGCCTTGTCCAAGGCAGATCCTTACCCAGCAGCCTGGAGGTTGCAGAGGACACAGAAGGGACTTTGGACAGGCCGCTACCTACGTGGGAAGGCCAGTCAACATCCCAGGAGCTACTAGGCTGACAGGGCTGCTCCCTGCCCCATGAGCAGCCCAGCCCACACCACCAGTCCCTGGCAAGAGTTGGGGAAGAAGGAACCACGAGCAGCAGCCATGGTGAAGAGAGCCACTCAGTGCCCATAGCACACAGCTGGTCCAACCAGCAGCAGAATGGTGGCCCAGCCTGCCCCGCTTACTGCCACAAAGGCTGCAGTCTGTTAGGAAAGCCTCCCTTGCAGAGGGAGTTACCTGTAGGGATGCAAGCAGACACAATAGCAGGCCGTATAAGGGAAAGGGCCAGCAGCCAAGGCAGGATGATAAGAGGGGAGAGATAAGAGCAGGGTGGGGCCTGCACACCAGGCTGGAGCAAGGAAGCAGACGTGGCACACCCCCCACTCCCCCCAAAAAAAGAAAAGGGCAGGAATGCACGATAGAGATCAAGTTCCAAGGACCAGCCTGGACACAGAGGTTGGGAAATGCAGCGGGCAACCCTCTGGCAAAAGACAGGCCCCACCAGGAACAGGGCAGACGTTCAGTGCCTTCTGCTGCCCCGGGGAGCAAAGAGCTGGGCTCAGCCCACACGGGGCAATCAGGGCTGCCCCCGGGGAAGGAGAAAGGAACAGCACGAGACTGGCCACAGAAAGAAAGGGCTAGCCGCAGAGAGCAAGGCTTGTTCTGCTGGTATGTCAGCAATCCAGCCCCAGGGCAGCTGTCCCGGGGTGCTCCGCAGGGTGGGGGCTGCCACACTCCAAAGCCACCGTCCTACCCAGGCAGGGCAAGACCTTTAGGTAGGCTCAGAGAGCGGGGCCCAGGGCCCCCCCCTTCTTGCCAGCAACACCCAGCACATCGCCCTAAGGGTCCCCCTCCCGCATGTCCCCCACGTGCCCAAGGACAGCAGAAAGGCAGGGGCCTGCAGCCCCTGCACTGAGCTCCCACCCCAGCCCCCCAGCCCAGGGGTTTCACATGTTGGGAGCCCTTTAGCAGCACAAAGGCAGCTCTCTCCTCTCTGTGGGAATTTGCAGCTGAACGCTCTGCAGGGACAAAGGGATTTCACAGGCACATCCACAGCCGGCCAGCCTCCCTCCCCCCGGCGTTCCCGCTTCCTGTCACAGTAGCACCAGACCTCAGGGGCACAGCAACAAACAAACACCAAGTGCCGGATTCTGGGAACGGGGCCAGAGCATTCCTGGGGCAGGCTGCACTCCGGCGGCCAGCAGGCTCCTGGGCCCCGCAGGGAAGGGGCAGTCCCCAGCTCCCCACCCTGACAAGCTCCAGGGCAGCTACCTGGCTCCATGCCTTGCTCTAGGGACAGGAGCCACCAGGATGAGGGACACAGAAGCCCTCAGACAAGTGGGATGCTCCCAAACCCCCAGTTCTGCACCCCAGCTCCAGCCACCCTGCTCCATGCCACCACATCCCTGGCCTTCACTCCACCTCTCCCCCCCACCCACCGCCAGGCTGAACTTTCACATTCAGCCGCCTCTCTCCCACAGGGAAAGCAAACACCAGCCTGGCGCTGCTGAGATAAGAGCTGTACTACAGAGCCGAGGGTGCAAAGTCCCTTTTCAATTAAATCTGAGGTTGCAGCATGGCAGGAGCTGCCCCCACAGAGCCCAAGCAGAGGGGCGAGGGCACAGCACCCACCTGAGAGCTCACATCTACTGCTGGCTGCCTCAGAGCAGGAAGCTGCAGCAGAGAGACCAGCACTCCCAGCAGCACTGAAGGAAGCCTCTCTCCATCCAGCTGCAGGCACAGGCATCCACAGTCAGCAAAGCCCAGGGCACAAACAGCACATCTCAGCATCAGACCAGCAATCAGACAGGGGGATTTCACTCCTTTCCTAAGGCAGAGCTCTCTCTACAGCCATCCTTCCCCCTTCCCAGCAAAGCCACTTGAGATCATTTCCTCTTCCAACACCTGCAGCCTCCACATGGCTTACTCAAGCCTGAGGGCTGACCAGGGCACAAAGGCACAGGGGGCTGGGACTAACATGGAATTGCCTTGACAGCACTGTACACCAGGAGGGCACTGCACCTGGCTTGTCCAGAGAGTGCCAGCCAGGGAGGTCTGCCTGCTCCACCAGGAATTCCAAAGTCACTAAGGAACAAAGGAGACGGAGGAGAGCAGGAGCACAAAATCCCCCATCCAGCCTCATGAACAGTCTCCCTGTCCGCCCTAACAGACACCCAGACACAAAGGCAACTTCCTTTCTTCTCTGCCCATCCCACACACAAATCCACAGCCAGGCTGGTCACACACCTCTCCCCACAGAGAGCAAACAAGCAGGCGGTGAGCTCATACTTGGGGTGGGAGCAGCATGCAGGGTATCTCCAAGATGGCCCCGTAGCAGCAGTAGGACATCCTCCCCTCACTCCGGACAGCCTCAGCTCCTGGGCAGGCAGTGGGCTGAGTCACAGCACCCATCAGCCAAGGCTGGGCAGGAGGAGGCAGCCAACAAAAGCCCAGCTCCATTCAGCATGACCTCATCGGATGCCCCCGCTCCCTAATTGCACATATGCATCAACTCCAAGTGAGTTTAGAGGACCATGCCAAGAGGAGTAATGAATGGGTAAAGGAAAACCATGGGGGAAGCATCCTACCCCAGCCCGCAGCTCAAGCTGCTCCCCAGCACTCCATTTGGCTGCAGATCCCCTTAGCCCGCTTGCCGAGAGGCAGCTTCCCAGCCTCCTGCACCATCCAAGGGGAAGGAAACCTGCATTTCCTGGTCAGACGGGAAATGACATCGTGGCTTCCCCTTCCCGTAAGCTTCTAAACACCACGTCCTGCCAAGGGCTGCTCCCCACTGCCCCAACATAGCACACAGGCTAGGACAGGGCACGGGCACAGCCACCCCAACAGCCAGCACAGCCTAACTGGGCCCACTCCCCAAAGGATGCATCCTACCTCCAGGGACTGTATGTGAGGACCTATCATACACAGCGGCTACACACTCCTGCCTGGGGCAGCAAGCATCTCACAAGCAAAAGGCAGCAGGTGCCACATCCCAGCCTCAAGGAGTCTCCCACGAGTACACCACTGCGCCCAGAGGGCTCTGAAGATGGGCTCGGTATTTGCAGAGCTGAGGAGGCAATAGCACCGTAACCCTGCAGGACTTCTGCAAGGCTGCAAGAGAGGCTCTGCAGCACATCCAGGCTGTCCCCTGCTCCCCCAGCAGCTCCTGTAAGGCAAGGCCATCTCCCCACCACCACTCCCCACACACACCTTAAAGCAACTCAGCCCGCCCGGAGCCAGGCACGGCAAACAGCTGAGCATGCAGCAACATGCTTGGAAGAATGCGTTACTCCACTGGGCAAGGGGCCTGCCAGGAACACACAAACATGGTGACCCACCCTCCTAGGTCGGAAAAACTCGTCTTTGCAGTTCACCACGCTCCTTCCCGCCCGGTGCAGCTACCCACGCGCTGCCCGGTGAGAGACAGCACCACTTCCCTGGCCTGCCAGGCCAGTGCTGGGAGCATTGCTGCGGAGGCAGGCCAGATACAAGAGCAAATATGAGGCACAGGCACCGTGTAAAAGGGGGTGAGAGGAACATTCATCATCTGAGGACAGAGAGACACCTTCCTCCTCCTGGCCTGGGTGGAATCAGTTCTCCATATTCATTTCCTCTGAGACTACTGTGCTCCTGGGAGAGATCCTACCTGCCTCACCCCAAATAATTGGTCTCTACCAGCAATTCTGCACTTGCATAAGTGACATAAGAGCAGCTCATCCCCCAGCTGCTCTCCAGCCCTTGCTCACAGAAGCTGACACAGGTGAAGTCCATGCCTTCCAGGCTGCCCACACCTGGGCCAGGCCAGTAGCAGGAAGGCAGTGAACTTTGAGCAGTGTTCACTGCAATTGAGGCCAACGCCCATAGGAACAGGAGCCATCAGGGCCAGAATGGAGACACGATAGCAGCTCCCGTCCTTGCATAGGAGCCCAGCAAGCTGCTGCTGCCACCAGCCCATCCTGGGGTCACCTACATTCTAGAAGAGCACCCAGATCCACAGCAGCACCCAGCCAGGCTGCAGGAGAACCAGTCCCAGGGCTCGCTTTTCCATCCTGCTTGCTCAGCTCCCTCCAGCTTCTAACCTCCTTGCTGCGTGCAGAACTTAGAAAGAAACCTCCAGCCTGTGCTGCTGAGCTAGGGCATCCACATGCCTACTGACACCACTCCAGCAGCCCACAGCCACAGAGCCACCCCCTCCTTCTGCCTCATCAACAGGCTGAGCTGTGGTTTCACAACCTGTTTAGGCCACGCAGACAGAAATCCTGCTCTCATCAGCACAAGCATCTGAGCAACCAATTGTTTAGAATCACATGTACAGAGGAAAGAAGTGCTCAGCCCAGATCAGACCCCCAGCCCACACAGCCACAAACATTTCTGCAGTGGACAGAGGCCAGAGTGCAGCAGCATGAGGTCACCCCAGCACACAAGGTAGAGGCAGGAGGACAAACCATCCAGGTGTCAGCCCCTCTGTCACCAACCCTTGGAGGGTGGCTGGCCTCTCAGAAGGGAAAGAAAGCATGAAACCTGCTGCCAGCTCACTACCACCTCCCTGAGCCCCAACACCCACGTGCACCAGAAGCACATCAGGCATTGCACCACCAGTCTCTACCTTAACAGGAACACAGAGGGAAAAGACAGGCACTCAGTAAGAGTTGTACATCCCAGCACCACACCTGGAGTCTTGTGGTGCTTAGTCACCAACTTCCCTCCGCACCCCACCACCCATCTCACCCCTCCATGCCGGGTGGTTTAGATATGGGCTACAATGAGGAAGCAGTACCACACACCGGGAAAACTGCTTCCTCTGTAAAGAAATAAAGCAGGGATACGTACTGCACACTCAAGTGCAGAAGGATTTCACCACACCCAGGTGAGGCAGAAGCATGAATACAGCAGTCACCCCCCATTGGTCCATTCACATGTACCACAGTTACTGGACGAGGAAGGCAGAGGGACACAGCAGCTATCCTGACAGGAAGGTGGGCAGCTCAGCAGTAGACACGAGACACACAGAAGCCAGACACACTCATGACCCAACACTCATCAGCCTGCTGCCACGAGCCCCCAGGACAGGAACGGGCCAAGCCTAAAGAAACAGTGCTGCATCCTTCCCATCCCCAGCAGCCCCCTGCACAAGGGCAAGAGCCAACAGAAGGCTGAAGTCACCTCGGGGAACTCCAGTACTTTGTTCTGCAGCCTGCAGATCCAGCCCCTTCCCAGCAGCCTCACACTGAGGCACATTCCTGCATGCCGTGCCAGAGGACTTCCTCCACCAGCCAAGCCCTGTGTCACACACAGAGCTCTGAGGCTGCCTGAATCACTCAACAGGTTTAGATTTTGTCACCACAACCAGGCAACACCTGTTGCTTTTTATGGACCCAAATCAATTCTGCAGTTCTGCTCCTTGTCAGAAGCAGAGCTGAGGCAGTGAGAACAGCACAGTGCAGAGACCTGTGTCTGTAGGGAGAGGAGGGAGCTCTGTGCATCTCTTGAAGCTATCACCACAGCCTGGAAAGGACAGCCAGACAGCAACATCATTGCAGGGCTGTTGGAGAGAGAAACCAGAACGCTCAAATAGCACTGTCCTCTAAGGTTGGAGACGCCACTCAGAGAACCCAACAGCCTTCCAGGCATGGTCCAAGCCCTGCTCTCACCTTCTGGGTGCTCTAAACACACCTCTGGGACCAAGGCCTCATCTCCAGAGCAGAATTAGTAAGAAGCAATCCAGGGACAGAGCTGGGCCTCTCCCCCAACTTCCAGCCCATCCCTAGGGTAAAGAGGACCATGAGGACTCCTGAATGCAGTGATGCAGGGTGGCCTTGATGGATAAAAGGTACTGACCTCACTGTGGCCAAGGCAAACCCAAACCCATGCAGCACTGAGCATCTCCATCCTCCCACCCTTTCAGGAAGGCTCCACACGTGATCCCAGCAAGGGCTACATACCACAAGACAGCTGTCTGCATGCAACACAGGTTCACTTAAATTCAGTTTAAGAACAGCTTAAAAAAAAAAAAACAGCTGCCCCCCTCCTTTTTTTTTTTCCCCTAATAAAGTGCGTGAGTAAACCCTGACAAGTCAGAGAGCCTGCCTCTGGGAAGCGTGGGTACCATCCTTCCCTGTTGCCAACAGAAGCCCTGTACTGTCAGACAGTAGCATGCTGCAGGTACCAGGAACAGGAGCAGAACAGCAAGGCCTACAGCCACCACAGACCAGCTCTCATCCTGTATCACCACGTCCAGGACAATGCATAGGCAAAGGAGGCTGGCACATGAGCTGCAGTCCCCAGCCCCCTGCAATCCTGGACCATGTTGGAGCCAAGTTTCAGCTCCTTCCCCACACCAAGATGAGGACAGGCTTACTTCCAGTTCCACAGTGAGAAGACAATGAAGGAACCACCAGCAGCTGTACTTGGCTCCACACGCCAAGTGCTCCCCCTCAGTGCCCAGCAGTTGAGCAGGGCCCTCCACAAGGCCAGGTGCCATAGACCCAGCAGGGCAGGGACAGGCCTGTCCCCATAGCACCCACCACACAGCCCAGCTGGGCAGCGGGCCTTTCCCAGAGAGGGAGTCACCACTTGGAGACCCACCCCTCCCCAGCAATCAGAGGAAGCTCAGCCACCCCACTCCCTCACTCGAGGCTCAGAGGTATTTCGGAGCCACTGGCAGTCCTCCCACGGACAGACGGACTTGAGAGCAGCCACCCCAAGTTCAGTCTCTGCTCCGCAGCACTCCGAGGAGCGGCACCGCGGAAGGTCAGCGCCCTCTCGCACAAAAGCACGAGACGGCCAGCTGACAGGAACTGAGAAGCTGCCTGCAGGGCCCGGACCAGGCTGCAATAGGACCATCCCCGTTCGGCAACGGCTCGGTCCCACTTGGCAGCCCGCGGCTCCACCGCACGTCGCTTTCCGTTGTGAGAGCAGAGGCACGCTGCCGAGCGGAGCCGTCTGGAAGAAGGGAACTGCCGCACCCGCCCCGCGCCCTGACCCTCCCCAGCCACCAGAGTCCCCTCCCGCTAGAACAAAGGCGCAGACAAGGAGAAGGACACGGGAGGACTCCGCTGCCAGCACGCGGGGGGGGCGGCCCGGGCCCCGCGCCCTGCCCGGCCCCAGCCCGCCCTCCTCCCGCACAAAGGCAGGGCGAGGGCCGCGGATCTCGTTTGCATCGGCCGCCAACCCGCCGCGCCTGTCGGGCCAGCTCCCCGCGCCGCTGGCACGCCGGCGCCCTTTGTTGTGCGGTCCCGGGAGCGGCGACACGCGCGGCTCAGCCCAGTCATGGGCAGGTCGCGGGACAGGGGCAAGGGGCCGCCCGCGACTACCACCTTCGTACCCCCCCCCGCCGCGCACCTCGGGGCGCTCCCCAGCACCGACGGCGCGGCCCTACCCGGCACCAGCCCCCGCCCCGCTCGTAGCGAGGCACGGCCAGGCCCGACCTCGGTCCCCCTTCCCGAGAAAACGACGGGACGCCGCGAGCGGGACTCACCGTGGCCGGGCTCCTCGGGGACAGGGGGCGGTCCCGCCCCGCGGCCGCCCGGCCCGCTCCGGCGGGAGAGGAGCGGCGGGGCGAAGGGCTCGAGACACGAGGAGCCCCGCCAAGGGGCGGCCCGGAGCAGCGGCCGTCCGGGCCGAGAGAACGCAGCGCAAGCGGGGCCGAAGAGGGTCGGGCCGGGCTTCGCCACCGCCGCGCCGTGCACCCCGCACCGCTCCCGCACCTAAAATGGAAGTTGGTCCGGCGGGGCGGGGGCGGGCCGGGCCGCGGGTACCGCCCCCGGCGTCGGCGCGCCGCGGCCAATGGCGGTAGCGCGGAGCGGCGCCCGGCGCGGTAATGGCGGCTGTGGGGGGGGCAGGGGGGACGGCGCAGCAGGGAGGGTGCGGATCGGGGTGGGGGTCCGGGGCACAGACCCGTGAGCAGGCCGCCTGGAAGGCTTCCGGAGGCCGCTCCTCCCGGTAAAGCTTCCAGCGGCCGCAGGGATGCATCCCCCCGGCCGGAGCTCCCATCCCGGCTGAGCCACGGTTGCTGGGACTCTGCCCCCACCTTGCCGAGAAACCGCCCGTCCTCGCCACGGGAGGAAGCGCCGCTCACCTGCGAGAAGCCGGGGTGGAGGTTGGGGGTTCTCTACCTCGCCTCTGGTCCGGGACCGGCGGGACTGGGGCGCTGGGCAGGATCTGCCCGCTCCCGATTGCTAAACTGCTAAGCGAGATAATGACAAGAGGAAAAGGATTGACGAATGGTTTGGGTGGGGACAGGTGATTTCAGGGGTAAATATGCACGGCGCAGTTGGGCAAGGAGAGGTGGGGGAGCCGATAGCCGCCTGCAGATGTTTGGGGAAGGTAATCCCCCGGCAGGGGGTGGGGTTTGCTCAGAGCAAAAAGGCATAATGAAGAGCAATGGGATTAAATGAGTGAGAGGGACGCGTTTAGTGAGATTACGGGGCGGCAGACCCCCAGACCCTCCCCGACGCTGGATCAGTAAAACAGATCATTCGGCTCGCTGGCTGCAAGGAGCGCAGCAGGCACGGGACAGCAGCTCCTGCCTCTGCAGCAAGCGGGAGGCTCCTCTGCCCCCAACGCAGACACCTCTCAGTCCTGGGATCAGCCCGGGTGGGGCCCCTTAGCCCTGTGGCTTAAGAACCGAGTCTCTGCCCCCTCTGTAGGAGCAGGGGAGCCAGGCAGCACGCCTCAGCACTGGCCGGGTGGCTGCCATCGCACGGACAGCAGGTGGGTGATCACCAGTGCCACAGCCTGGGGCAGCCTTCTGGCATGTCTGATATGTTGCTGCATTCCAATCCTGTATTCCGATCAGCCCAGAGATTTTACAGCCTTTAAAGTCTTTAGTGAGTTTCTTCAAAGATGAAATGCGCTGCTGTGAACACGCCTATGCCAGCTCTGAACTGGAGCTGGAGTCGTGTCGCTTTGAAGCTGGGTGAGCGCCTCCTGTCCCGAGGGCTGCAGGGCTGAGCTGGACAGGGTCTAATAGCACGCTGTCAGCTCCAGCTCCTCACTTAGGGGTGCCCGGCAGCAGCCAGGACACCCAGTAATGTGTGTTCACTTCTGAAGGAAGATTGTACCGTGATCCCTGGGCTCGGGCTCACCCCGCAGCAGACAGTGCTCCTGTTTAAATGTAAGTATTGTGGCGGATGAGTCCATCCTACTGCTTCCTGGGAAGAAAAGACGCGTTACTAACATGGGAAAATTTGCCCTTTTACAGTAATTGGGTGTAATAATATCTTATGCACCCCCTTTCATCCCACAGTGCTGTTGATGCCTTCTCCAGACGAGACGCCCAAACAAGGCAGCTACCACCGGAACAGAGCAAGACAACTTGTTTATCAGACAGAGGAACGCTCCTCAGCAGTGCAGGGCAGGAGGAAGAGGGGGCTGCCGTCTCCAGGCCCAGCGTGGGCAGTTCAGAGATGGCCTGCATTGTTCTACATCAGGATAACAAGGCGCTTCCGCAGCCCCTTTCCTGTGGGAATCCCAACAGGTTGTTGTCCTCCCCCTGCAGGAGGGGAAGTGTGGCACCAGGGGGGTGAAACGTCCCATCTGTCAGATGTCTGCACTAAGTAGTATGTTCTCCTTTCCACCTTTGGTGCTTTTCCTAGTCTTGGGTGCTAGCCTTCACCTCTTCAGCCTTCCCTTCCACGGTAGATGCAAGCAACGTGCAAGATATCTCCTAAGAATGGAGAAATGAGACAGCTCAATGCTGCAATTTAGTAACAGAAGCAAAAGGGGACGTTAGTGGAAAACAATTGCAGCTCTGAGTAAGACCCAAGATAGGAATTTCCCTTCTCTGTAAGAGATCAGCTCAGATTCTGCTGATTGGGAGACTCAGGAAAGGATATGACGAGCTCAGTGGCAGGGTCTCTCTTCCTATAAACTCTAGAGCGAGCCAAGATAACCAACTTGCACTTAGGCTGTGTCAGACAGACTGACCTCGCCTTCTTTCCACAGTGAGTCCTACAGGGAGATGAACCCAGCCAGACTGATTCACTGAGCCCTTCCAGGTCTGTGCACAGCCATCCACTGGGACAAGCACTGGAGAGGGCAAAGCAAGGGCCAGGCTGGGGCATAACACCATGCTTTTTAGAACCCTGTTCCTGCAGGTCTCTATCCACAGAGAGTAAGGCTTCAGAAGGAAGGAAAGTGCAGGTGCACGCCTGGACCTCATCCCAGTCTGGCTTTGAGCATAGATAGAATGATTGCTGCCAGTTGTGATGGTCACTTCTGCACACATACAGCTCCCAGTTTCTGAGCACCTAAAGGAGAGAACCATGCTCTCGCAGTTAGCTGGCAAGATGTAGCCAGCAAATTCTGGCAGCGAATGTGGATGCTGGTATATAAAGAGAGAATCCTGTCAATGGGACAAAAGGGTGTTGGTGTTTTTTCCAGTGCAGGCTATTTGGCTTTGAGTACTAGTAAAAGTTGCACTAATAAAATGCCCCTTTTGTGTGCAGGCTCTATCTACAGTGGGAGTGTTTGCTGGTATCACCAGATCCTGTATCAGTAACTTTTTAAGGGCAGACAAGGCCATGGGAGGAGAGGGGGGGAGGGTGGAGGCAGCACCAGGGGCTGCTGGGGCTGAGGAGAGGACTTCTGCATGACAGGGATCAGTGTTGCCCTTGCAAAACACTAAAAATGCCTCAAAACAAAGGGCCTACCACCTGTGCTTGGTCCAGGGCTTTGTGTTGCTAGCCCTGGGGGTCTGTCAGGACAGAGAACCCTTCTGAGACACACAGTTAGGGAACAACTAGTGCGACTAAAGGGGCCTGCATCAGCTTTTCCACCACCCAGACCACTCACGTACTCTCCTTTGTTTCCAGGAAATGTGATTTCCACTCTTTCCCAGAGCTGCTGCTGGGCTCCCTGTCTCAGCCACTGTCACAAGACACGCAGCACAGTTTGTGAGATCACTGTGGTCTGAACGGGGCTGCCTGTGCAAAACATTGGGTTCCCGTCGCCCACAGCGGGCCCAAGAGGCAGAGGGCTGTTTGTGCCACGCTCCGCATGAAAAGCACTTTCTGTGGGCTGGAGCAGACCATGCAGTAAGAGTGGACTTTGCCCTTTAACGCTTTGCTTTCCTCTTCCCTGGCCAGCACCAATAGTAGGACGCACAGGAGCTGTTTTGCACACTGTAACTAATGCCCCTGAATGTCCCTTTGTCCATCCTGCGTCACCTGCAGCCTGATCCCTGTCAGCTCATGAGCCCACAGAGCCTTCAAAGCTGTCTGCCAGCCCTACAGGATGGATTCTTACCTTTCAGCTTTGAGTGTGTCCCAGGAGTGGGACAGACCCAGATCACTTGCCCTTTTATCACTCCTGCCCCTGGGATGGCCTCAGGAGAGGGAAGAGTGCTCTGCACTGAGTGACACAGAGGGAAGGGAAGAGCCCAGCTTTGCCTTGGCCACTGCCCCAGGGTGGGTGAACAAGCACCGCAGCACCACCAGCTTGTTCCTCCAGCAAAGGAGACAGGTGATACCGAGTCCTGCCTCTGAGTCAGCAAGGAGCATGCAGTGAAGATACAGCCTTCTCTGGTAACTAGGATTTTGCCTCACCTGCTGATCAGCCGCCTGGTCACAAGAGGAAGTCCTCTGATATCAGCGTCTTGGAATTTTTTAATTTAGCTTTGTCCTGGCTCCATGGCTTTCCTTTGACTTCTCTGCCCTGGTCGGCTCATCCAGCTGAAAAGCACTTTCAACTGCTGATGTCCTCCCGCTTGCAGGCTCCCAGTCACAGCTTCTGCTTACGCCTTAGGCTTGGCTGCCGAGTCTCTTTCTCACTGCCACAGCTCTAGCATGGTCCAGGCACAGTATAAAGCATCACAAAGCAGCAGAGAAGGCTACAAGCATATTCTGAAATCCATAGAGGCCCCTAAATCAATAACCGTATCCATCTGTCCCTGGTGAATTCAAGCTTTTCAAGTTACAGCTTTGATTACTGTAATTCCAAAAGATTGCAGTGGGCAGAGGAGTATGGTTCTCTTTTTTCTATTTTTATGAGCATATGATAGCACTCTGATATGAAATTACATGTTTTACTGTTTCCCTTGGTATGTACAGCTGGACACAAAGCCACCCGAGGTCAGTGGAAAGACTGCCACCAACCTCAGAGCCTCTGGCTTAGACCCATAATTACTTTCTTTTGTGGTTTGTTCCAGTTCTGCACCCTTACGTGTCAAAACACAGGAAAACCCATCTGTAAAGCCACAGGGGATGATACCATGTTTAACTAGTTGCAGAAAGCTTTGTAGATTTAAAATCTATAGCATCGTTTTGATTCTTGTTCTTCTGCAGCCCTTGAAACTTCCACCCACTTTGGTTGTTTGTGAGGACAGGCAGTGTCTCCAGGCTATGGGCTGGGATCATTATAGTTCTTGGTAGCGTGTGTGTGGAGTGATTGACGCAGATGTTTTTACAATGGATGCTTTATAAAACAGCAAAATGCATTTCCAATTCTCTAAGCAGGCAGCATCGTTTGCACGAAGGCCACTTTCCAAAACACCCATCCTCAATCCTCCCCTTTCTGCCTACTGTTTATCTGTATGTCTGTCTCCCCTAGAGGCATCAGCACGCTGTGACAATGCTGTTTCTCACTCACATATCCAAAACAAGGCCCTGAGCTGATGGACTCAAGTGTCACCACGACAGCAGCAGCTTCTTTGCAGCCAGCGCACATCCTGCTCACTGACCTGCTGCTTGTGCACCCAAACCCTGCTCCTCCTGGGGAGGCAGGACAGGCTAACTCAGGTAACCAACACCAGTGTGGGAGCGGTACAAGGTGCCACGCTGGGGCCATCGCAGTGGTGGCTTTAAGATAGTGCAGTCTGGGACAGGCGCTTTCCCTTGTGTCCAGTCTTCACCCCCAGTAATCTCCACAGCCCGTCCCTTCAGCCCCAGCTCGCTCGGAACACAGCCCACCATAGCCCGGCCCCGCCACCATGTTCCCCACTCCTGCCCTCAGCAGCCACCAGCACCTCCTGCGCGCCCTTCCCGCCTAAGTTCCCACCGCGCTGCGATTGGTCGGGAGTTGAGCCAATAGCGGAGCTGTTGCTGGACAGAACACGGCGGAGCGAAACGGCACGGCGCGAGGCACGCACGTGCGGCAGGGCCAAAGCGCATGCGCGAGCTGTCGTCCCTGCCGTCCTCGTGCGGGCGTTCTAGGCCAGGTTCGGCGGCTCTGCGCCCGAGGCCTCTCGCCCCGTTCCCTCTCTCCGCTCGCCCCACCGTGACGCCGGACCCCGGTGGCGACCTCCAGCACCCGCACGGGCAGGTAGGCGGTGCAGCGGCCGTCCCGACACCCCGGGCCCGGTTGAGAGAAGGCCGCAGGAGGCGCGGCCGCACGGCTTCACCTCAGAGTCAGCGCAGCGGGCGCCCCCTGCCGGCCGAGGGCACCCGGGAGGTTTGGGGCTCCGCGCGGAGGTGCGGGCGCCGTCCCCGCAGGGATGCCCGCGGGCTGTCCGCCGGCCGCCCCCAGGCTGCAGTACCGCAGCTCCCGCTTGCTCCGCGCCGCCTTCTTGCGCCTGCACCAGCAGCAGCAGCGGGCGGACGTCTTCTGCGACGTGCTCCTGCGGGCTGAAGGTGAGCGGGCGGCCCCCTCGGTGGCTGCGAGGGCCGTCCCAGGGACTCCCTTGCTGTCCCCGAGGAAGGCCGGGCCAACCGCAGCCGCGCGTTCCTTGCAGGGGAGGTGGTGGCGGCGCACTGCTGCGTGCTGGCGGTGTGGAGCCCGTTCTTCATGGAGCGCCTGGCCCGTCAGCTGCCCTCCGCGGGGCGCCGCGTGGTGTTGGAGCTCGGGGGGCTGAAGATCGCGACACTGCGCAAAGTGGTACGCTTCCTGTACACGGCCGAGCTGGAGGCCTCCCGGGAGGAGGTGCGGGACGTGCTGGCAGCTGCCCGCCGGCTCCGCGTGGCTGTGCTCGAATCGCTGCAGCTTCGGGAGGACGGCCTGGCGCGGCCCGGGCCTCGCTGGCAGCTCGACCGCAGCTGTCTGCGTGGCCCCGGGTCCGGCGGCGTCTCCCTAGCGGACGCCCCCCGAGAACAGCCGCTCCCTCCGGAGACCGTAGGTCCGGCCCACCCCGTGGGGCGGCTGAAACTGAGGAGGATGGAAGGCCGACGCGGCTGGGAGGTGGTGCGGGACAGGCAGTTTTCCCTCGAGCCCGTCGCCGTGGAGACCCAGACAGGAACAGAGCCGTGGCTGCCACCGGCTGCCGGTGGACTGGCGGAGGACGACCTAGAGGAGGAGGTGGATGTGGGGATGGCACAGCCGTGTCTGCCCCCCGGCACCGTCTGCGTCTGTCCCAGCCCCTCGTCCGAGTCGGATGGGGAGGTGGACGTCCTCGGCTAGGGGAGCTGCTAACGCCTGCCCCCTAGACCAAAAGAGCGCAGCGTCCCTGTGCTGGGTGTCGCTGAAATAAAGCACTAGAGCTGTGTGACGGGGCCGTAGAGCTTTATTGGGGAAACGGTGCTGGGTAATGGCTGCGGGCCGCTGGGGTGCGGCGTTTCCGCGGAGGAGCTGCGGCATCGGAGGCGATACTGGGGGCGGTGTCCCCCCTTGGTGTCGCCTCTTCATGGGCGCTCGCTCCGCGAGGCCGCTCCTGGCGTGCCTCTGTCCGTGCCGCTCGTGCTCCGTGTCCGTCGCATCTAGGCCAGGCTGCTCCGCAGAGCCTCCACCACGACGGCGGGCTCGGGGAACTTCAGCTTGCGGGGCGGCCCCTTCCCGATGCCGCTCCACAGCTGCACGGCTGCGGGTGGACACGGGCAGGGGTCAGGGCCGCCAGGATACACCCCAACCACCTCCTCACGGCCCCGCGTACTCACTGCTGCCGTCTTCCTTCACCAGGGACACCTCGAAGCTGTTCCTGCGGGGCTGCCGCGGGTTGATCTCTACGGCCAGGGCGGCCACGGCCCCGCGCAGGGCCTCGCTCAGCGCCGCCGCGTTGCGCCCGTATACGCGTCAGCTACGGCTGCGGGAGGCGGCAGTTAGAGGGGCCCGCGAGGCCTCAGCCCCGCGCAGCCCGGGGGGAGGGGCTCACCTACCAGTGCTCGATGACGACGCGGGGGCCGCCGGTGTCCGCAGGGCTGCCCTCGGCCTCCCCGCGGGGCCGCTTCTCGGGGGGATCCGCCTGCGCCTCCGGCTCGGCGGAGCGCCGCGCGGCGCGCTTCCTGCCGCGGGGAGCCATTCCGCTCCCGCCGCCACGTGCCGCGCTCTGCCGCCGCGCTGCGGGGTGCCGCTACAGTGCTGCGCGCGGGCTCCGTTCCCCGGCGCTTCCGCTGAGGGAGCCAATCACCGCACGGGACGTTGGGAGCAGCCCCGCCCCCCGCCTGGTGGCCAACCCGCGGGTAGACGCACGGAGCGGACACGGGGTCGCGCACAGAACGTTTATTGTCAGCCAAAAGATACGCGCGAAGCGCAGGCCCGGCTCCTGGCTCTACCCCTCCCAGGAACCGGCGGGGCCGAGGGCTAGCACGGGCCCCGGCCAGCACGGGCAGAGGGAGCAGCGGCCCCCGGGCTCAGTGCTATGTGCAGGGCCCCCCAGCCGGCACTGCCTGGTCCCCAGCTGCAGGGGACAGTGGAGTGGTGACACGTGAGAATGCAGGCAGTTCCTACTTCTCTTTCTTGGTCTCCCCATTGGCGAGGCCAGCTGCTGCTTGCCCCTCAGGTGGCTCCTCAGAGCCTTCATCCCGTGGCTTCGACTGCTTCTTGGCTTTCTGATAGAGCTCATTGAGGTTGAATTCCCGGATCACATTCTCCTGCAGACAGAGCACAGCATTAGCAACAGCAGTGACCTCCTGCTAACCCGCACTTTCCATGGCTGCCTGTGAAGAGCCACTGACTCTTCACAACATCCTCCTGCCCCTTATGTACCTCAGAGAAGGTCCAGGAAACAGCCCGGCCCTTCTTATCAATCTGTGGGCGACGCATGATCTCTGTCCCACCCTGGAAGAGGATGAGGGTGGGCAGCTGCTTGGTGAGGGGTGAGGTGCTCACCTTGTACCTGCAGGAGTAGGGCAAGAGGCAGACAATGACACCAGGCCACTTGGAAGGCCTGGTGCCTCCCCCTACCCTCTCAGCCCCACAGACCTGGTGCTGACATCCGTGTATCGGCCAACATCCACCTTCCCAAAGTGCAGTCCCGAGCAGTTGTACCTGGGAGGTAGAACACAGCTCTGAGTGCCGTGAGTGACCACTGGGCTGGGGGCGACTCACCAAGGCCTCGAGCAGGCATCACTCACTTGAGAGAGAGGTCAGCAAAGATGGGGGCAAAGGACTGGCACTCACTGGACCAGTTGGCGAAGAACTCAACGATCCAAGTCACCCGCTTGTCCCGTTCCAGCTCCTCCTGCCACATGGCCGTTGGGTCAACAGGAGATGGTAGGCAGGAAGCCCAGCACCCCACGTCAACCCAGACTGGGCAAGAGATACTCACGTCTATGGTCTTATCGCTAAAGTACTTGATATACTCAGGTCCCATGTAAAGGGGCGGCTTGCAGGTCATCAGGAACACTACAACAACAGCATCCCTGAGTCCAGTGCCCACCTGAAGTGAGGCCTCTGCCCCCCTTTTCCTACTTCTGGAACACCCAAAAGACCCAGACTTAGTCTAGGGGAGGCTCCTCCTTCCCCAGAGCAGCCTATATGGCTACAAAGAGCACCAACAGCACAAGGCAAGATGGCTCCAGCCCCGTCTCAGGCAGGTGATGGACAGGATGGGCAGAGACAAGGCCTGCCAGGAGCACTGTTGCAGTCCCTGTATTGTGGATCCCCCCCCACTTCCCCACAGGTCTCACCAATGCAGAGTGTGAGGTAGAGCAGGCCCATGCGGATGTCAAGACGGAAGAAGAGAATGGCATTGGCTACTTTGCTGAACATAAAGATGTTCCCAATGTGCTGCTCCACAGTGACTGGAAAGGAGGAAAGAAGTCAGAGATGGGGCCATGTCTCCTTTTTCTCTCTCAGCCCCTGCCCCTACCTGTTTCCTCTGTTCCTCCACAGTACAGAGACGGTCCATAAGCAGCTTCCCCCCCACACCCCCCCCAGCGCAGCCCCAACTCACTGGAGCGCCGGTTCTTCATCATCACGATGGCACTAAGGAACATGAGGATCTCCACCTCCCGCTGCACAGGAGAGAAATGCTGTGAGCAGGGGCACCCCGAGAACCACAGCCACCACGCCGGGGGCAGCCGATCAGCCCTACAGCACAGCCGCGGCCGAACCTCCCTCCCCTGCTCGGAGCGCTCCCTGCACAAGGACAAACAGCCACACAAGGACAAGCAGCCACACCAGGCCGCTCCGGCCTCCAGTCTCCGCCTCCTCTCGTTAACCGAGTCGGGGCTGCGAACAGAGGGGCCGCCTCTGCGGCACTCAGCACCGGTAATGCCCGAGGAGCCCCTGGCACAGGACGACCCGGGCAGGGCAGTGCCAGGCGGCCGGCAGCCCCGCGCCGGCAGCAGGGCCGCTCACCCAGTCGAAGTCACAGGGGTTGCCATCCTCCCGCTGCGAGGGCAGCCCGCGACACAGCGGCGGAACTTTACGGACAAGCAGGAAGGCAGTAGCGAGCAACGCAGACAGCGGATAGTAGGGCCGCGCCAGCCAGCGGCACAACCCCGGCACCGAGTAGAGCAGCGCCAGCAGCGGCGCTAGAACCGCCATCTTGTCCTCCGCCGACCGTCCACCGCATTCTCATTGGGCAGGCTGCCCGTACGTCTGCGCGGGGCGGGATTTCCTCCCCGCTGGCCAATCGCGAGCGGAAGCGACGAGAACTCTCAGCGCTGCGGACCAATGACGGGGGAAGAGAGAAGAGGCCAATCGAAAGGCTGAACCCACGTCTCCCTTAGCAACGGGGGCGGTGCCCGGCCAATCGGCGCGCGGCGGAGGCGGGGCGGCCCCGCGCGGGGCAGGCCGGGAAGATGGAGAACTTCTCGGCGCTGTTTGGCGGGGCCGAGCCGCCGCCTGCCACCGCGGCCGCCGCCCTGGGCTTCGGGCCCGCCAAGGCGGCGGGAGCAGGG
>JACDJE010002434.1:1333812-1365056 GCA_016647715.1 Pavo muticus | reverse complement strand
GCCGCCGCCGTGCCGCCGCCGGGCGAGGACGCGGCCCGCAAGGCCGCCGCCGGCCCTTTCTACCTGCTGCGGGAGCTGCCAGGTGCGGGCCGGACCGTGGGAGGGGCGGGCCGCGGCGTGACGGGTGGCGCGCGGGGCCAATGAGAAGAGAGGGAGCGTGCGGGAGGCGCGGAGTGACAGCGCGCGGGGCCAATGGGCGCGTGAGGCCGGGACGCGGGGCGCTGAGGGGCCCGTCCGCCCGCAGGCAGCACGGAGCTGACGGGCAGCACCAACCTGATCACGCACTACAACCTGGAGCACGCCTACAACAAGTTCTGCGGCAAGAAGGTGAAGGAGAAGCTCAGTAACTTCCTCCCCGACCTGCCCGGCATGATCGACCTGCCCGGCTCCCACGACAACAGCAGCCTGCGCTCCCTCATCGAGAAGCCGCCCATCTGCGGCAGCTCCTTCACACCCCTTACCGGCACCATGCTGACTGGCTTCCGCCTGCACGCCGGCCCGGTGAGCACCTGGGGAGGGCCGGGAGGGTTGGGGGTAAGGTGAGGGCCCTCTGACCTCAGCCCCTGCAGCTGCCGGAGCAGTGCCGCCTGATGCACATCCAGCCACCCAAGAAGAAGAACAAGCACAAGCACAAGCAGAGCCGCACGCAGGACCCCGTCCCCCCAGGTAGGACTGTGCCCTGCAGGCTGTGTGCCCTGCTAACTCTGCACCTCACTCATCCCACCTCTGCTTCCTGCAGAAACCCCCTCGGACTCAGACCATAAGAAAAAGAAGAAGAAGAAAGAGGAGGATCCAGAGCGGAAAAGGAAGAAGAAGGAGAAAAAGAAAAAGAAGGTAGGTTGGGAGCCAGTGTGCTGCTCTGCTCTGCCTGCCCCAGCCCTGTGCCAGGCCGGAGTTGGGCAGCTCCATGCATTTGGCCCCAGCAGTGCTTGGCACCACTGCAGTTTCACATGGCCTCATGCCTATCCTTCTCCTGCAGAACCGACACAGCCCCGAGCACCCAGGGGTGGGCAGCTCGCAGGCCAGCAGCAGCAGCAGCCTGCGGTGACGCTGCACTGTTCCGCTCAATGGAGCTCCCAGCCCCAGCTGCCTGCTGTGGACTCATCCCTCTCACAGAGCACAGCGGGGAAGTGTGGGCAGTCATGGCCCCCACTTGCAGAGAACATGGTCCTACAACCCCCCTGTTTGCACTGTGTGGCTGATGGGGACCTGGTGACACGGACAATGCTGGAATGGGGGTTCCTACCGTTGGCCTCTTATACCTAAACAACATGGTGCATTGGGATCTCTCTTTTTTTATTCACCTTTTAATTAAAGTCTGCTCTGAGGAAGAGCTGGTGCCAGTGGCGGCTCTCACTTTTGGCCAGCGGGGCAGGGCAAGGAGCAGAGGCCTTGGCTTGGCCCCATCACACTCCAGCCCTTGCAGCTCTCTGGGCTGTGAAGGAGAGGGGTCAGGAGGACACGAGTGACCCCGGTACAGCACTGCGTCCCCCAGGGCTGCCCCTGTGGGGGCTCCCACAGAAGAGCCAGAGCCTCGCTGAGCCCTGGGACGCCTTCCTGCTTAGGGTCTTGACAGCTCCACTTACCTGCGGTGGGAGCGCTGTGCCCCAAAGTGCCCTGAGGAAGCACGTCCCAGCTGTGAGGCCAAAGGCACTGTGGCAGCCCTGTGAGGCTGGGCCCAGCGGCAGCCCTGTGAGGCTGGGCCCAGCTCTCCTTGGCCCCCTTCCTTTCCACTCCAGAGGAGGGAGGGAAAGCTGAGAAGTGAAGGACAGGAGCCATCAGGGAATCCTCCATCCCTGGACACCACACAAAGCACACGCATGCCCGCTGAAGTGGCTCATTAAATATCCTTTTATTCCTCGTTTTTAAAATGGCTAATAATAATAAAAAAAAAACAATGGCATGGCTCTGCGGAGGCCACAGGAGAGATATTGCCATAGAGAAAGAGTCAAGTAGTGCGTGAAATTGCATGGGCCCGGTGCAGGGTGGGCTCCCCAGCAGGGTTGGGGGTGGCGGTGCAGCACTGGGCTCCTTGGCTGCATTTTTGGCATGTGATGAGAAAATATTGCTCGACCGGGATGTGCCTCGCTGGCCTTCCTCTTCCCCAAATGGAAATAAAAACAACCACATGACAGCCAGAAAACCTGATCACCCATTAAAAAAAAAATTAAAAAAAAAACACAAACCCTGGGGAAACACTAAAAAAAAAACCAAAATACATAGCAAAATCTGCAGGTACAGAAAGGCTGCAGCCCTCACCTGCTCCTGCACGCCAGCAGCTTCCCCAGCCATCGCCTGCTTTGCACCACCTCTGCAGCCACTGGGGAGATGCCAGGCACAGGGGCTGCAAATCCAAGCACCTGGGAGGGGAGTCCACAGCCTGAGAGAACCCAGCAGGGGGTCCCAGGATCCCCCAGGCCCCAGTGTGGCATCGGCACCCCGTGACCCCCAGGCGCCAAGAGCCCCTGAGCATATCTCCCCCTTCTTGTCCCTTGAGCACAGGGGCCCTGGCCCTGGACCCTGCGAGGTGGTGGCCCAGGTGGGGAAGGGGAATGGGTGGTTTCTTCCTCTCTCTGGGTAAGATATATAATTTCTGCTTTTTTTCTTTTTTCTTTTTTTTTAATATTTATATTTATATATATAGATATTTATATATACACACACCTGGTAACTCAGAAAGAGAAAAAAAATAGAATCCGTAACAATAATAATAAAAAAAAGTTATTCTGGTTTAAAAACAATCCATTCCTACCACGCTAGGCGAGCGATTGATTGCACAAGGCCCACAAGTGGCTGCCCGGCCAATGGTGGCAGGGCACGAGGCTGCGGGACACGGCCCCCCCATGGCCCCCACCCCTGGCCAGGGCAGCATCCCTGCCCCACACAGTCCTGCCGGGGTGTGAGTCAGCGCCTGAGTCCCAGGGAGGGGTGGAAAAAGGGAGAAAAAAGCCCTGGGGCTTCCGGCCCATCTCGTCCCTGTTGGCTGGGGGCTGCAGAGCGTCCGTGCCCATGGAGCCCTCTGGTGCCAGCGGGTGCCCAGCCAGGAGGTGAGCGGGCGAGCGGCTCTGCCCCTCATACTGAGATCTCGTACGTGGTGCCCCCCACGCCAGAGACCTTCTTGACTCCTCCACGTGTGGGGCTGCTGACAGGCACGGATCCCGAGCCAGGGGTGGCTGAGCTGAGGCTCTTGGGTTGCCCGTTGGACTTGCTGTAGGATGTTCTCATCTGCATCTCGTCTCTGGGGAGGAAAGCAAGCGCACGGGGTGAGAAGGTGAGCACAGGGATGGAGTGTGGCAAAGCATGGGGCACAGGGCAGTGGGAAAGAGGAGAGCAGGATCCCAGCATGGCTGAGCAAAGATGCAGCCCTGCCTTCCCCAGGGACACAAGGCAGCCAAACGTCCCTCAAGCCCACCAAGAAGCCAGTGAAGTCTCCTAGGAACAGCACCAGCTCTGTGCCAGCAGGACTTCCCCAACCCACCCTGCATCCCCCCCAGTGAGGAGCTGCAGTGCACACCGTACGGGGCAGACAGTGCCAAAACTCACTTTGGTGCCAGTAACGGCTGCAAGGCCACCTCCTCGGTCTCGGGGACGCCGGCCTGAGACGCTGCTGGTTTTTGGCTGCTGTAAGACACAGATTTGCCCAAGTGGGGGGCAGCGGGCTGCTCAGGGGAGCCCAGGGAGCGCACCCGCAGTGCATGGGAGGGCTCAGGCTTGCCAAAGCGGGGAGGGGCCGGGCGGGTGAGTGGATTCTTGCCCAGAGGCGAGCGCTTCGAATCGTCCGAGGAAGAGCTGGTGCGGGGGGCATTGCTGGAGCCTGGCGTCGACTGGATGCCCGAGTCTGCCAGCCCCGTATCGTCCTCCCTGCCCGCTGCGGGCGGCTGCTGGAGCAGTTTCTCCCGCTCCTGGATGGAAGCCACGATGTGGCGGGAGAGATTGTCATAGCGCACGGGTGAGGGCTCGCGGGGTGGCACATGCTTGGGTGAGACGGCGGCGGCAAAGCGGCCGTGCAGGTCGGTCTCTCGCTGCTGGGCGATGCGGGCCGAGAGGAAGGGCGATGTGTAGCCCATGGGTGGGTCGGGCTCGGGGCCGGCCTGCACCGACTCGAAGTCGGGGCTGTCGGAAGGTGTGAGCAGGCTGTCATACGACAGGCTCCCGTTGCGTGTCTGGTTCACCAGGCTCTTGTAGGAGGTGGAGGTGGTGCCCTCGGAGCGGATGGACTGCAGGTGGCCCAGCTCAAAGCCCGTGCCCTGGGCTGACTTGAGGCTGGAGGAGCGGGAGCCACTGGACAGTGGGTCAAAGGGAAAGCTCTTGCCAAAGGTGGGCGAGCGGAAGCTCTCAGGCTCCAGGCTCGGCTCTGAGCGGTAGCTGGGCTTGCGGCCGCCCTCGCCGATGGAGTTGGGCTCCTTCAGGCTGTTTACTCGGCTCAGCTATGGGACAGGAACACAGCAGTCACTCCTGGGAACGCAGAGGCCCCACAAAATTCATAATGCCCACCCCAAACCCACCACCCAGAAAGCCACAGCAAAGAGCACAAAAACAGCCCTGTATGAGTGCTGCCTGTCAGCCAGCCACGTGCACAGCTTTACCTTGGCGCTGGTGGAATGGGGCAGGGCAGCTGAGCTGCTGCTGCTGCTGTATCCAGGCCGGTACTTGTACATGGTGGGTGTCGGGGGGCTGTCCTTGCCTAGCAAGCTGCTGTCTGCAGGCAGGGGAAGAGAGAAAGACACTCACATGTGTGGCCACTAGTGTAAATGCTGCACGGAGTCCTCCCTCCCTTCCCCAGAACCGGCTCTGAGCCTTAGGAGGACAGACCATGGGGGTGGAGGCGAGAGCAACAGGCTTGGGGGGAGCGCTCCAGGAATGGATGAAATGGAGTGGGATGGAAAATGGGTCCCCACAGCACAGTGTTTCAGGCAGGCACTTCCCTGTCCCTGTAGTGGCCCTGTTCACATCCCACCTCTCTGGCAAAGCCAACGCAGCTGTTTCTGAGCACTGTTTTGCTAGCGCTCAGGGAAGCAGGGCAAGCAAGCCACACAGGCTGCAACAAACACAACCTTTGCCACCAAGCCAAGCCTGCCATTCCTTCTCCTCTTTCATCCTGTCTGCACTCCTGTGCCCATCTACAGCACAACAGCCCATAAGCCTGCCCACAGCATCTCAGTGGCTCAGGACAAGCACCTTGCTGCCAAGCACTGGTCTCAGCTTGGCTTCCTGCTCTTCTCCTATGGAGTAGAGCCAGCTGGAAGCATCCCACAGGCTTCTCCGATCACAAGGGCCACATGTAGCAGCCCGGAAACATGGGCGCACCCTGTTCCACAATGCGGCGGTGCTGACGTGCTTCAGGTCTACCCTGCAGCCTGTTCCTGCAGCCCTGGCTCCTGGTCTGCCGGGCACAGCCCTGGGCTTCCCTCCCAGAGGCTGGCTGGGACCCTGCATGCCCTCCTTACCCTCGTTGGTGGCCAGGGTTAAGTGTGTCCTCAGGCCCGTGTAGCGGCTGAGGTCTGGCTTAGGTGGGGGTGGCGGTTCGGCATCAGCAGACTGGCTCTCCGTTACCTCCAGGCTTCCTTTGGACTGCAGAGACAAAGCGCAAAGGGTCAGCAGGGCACCAAGGCCTCAGCCCTCCCCTTAGCAGGCAGGGGGCATGCAGTGGCGTTATGGGGCCCCTGGTGCCCCTGGGCCCGTCCAACATCCTGAGCGCTTGAGGGCAGCATGTGCCCCAGGTGCTGGGAAGTGCTGTGGAAAGGGAAACCTCCAAACAATGCTGCGAGGGCGAAGGACGGGATAGGGAAGGGCAATGGAGTGTGCAAAGCCTCATGTGGTCACTGCCACATGGGAGGGATGTAATTCCTATCCCAAGGGGACACAGAACAGGACAACACGGAGGAGGTGGAATGTAACCAAGGCTCACTCGGTTCTTTACTCACAGATGCAGGCTTGCACCCCTGGGATCCATGCAGGACCCCAGCGTGGGGAGTGCTAATTCCCCCCTTCCTCACCTTCGTCCTCTTCAGCTCTGTCTGAATACCGTTGTCCATGATCTTGACAGTGATTTGGCCATCGGACACCTCGGGCCGCAGGAAGGGGGGTCTCACCAGCACTGTCTGCTCAGTCCTTGGGCGCCCCAGGTACCTGCCAGAACCCAGGGAGAGGGGGCAGAGAACGTGGTGAAGGCCCACAGCTGGGGGTGCTTAAGTTGGGTACTGGAAGGCTGCAGAGGCACCACCACGCTTACCTGGGGGCTGGGGAGCTACACAAGACCCGGCTCACATTCTTACAGCAACCATTAGTGAAGGGGTTGACACCACCTCGGAACTTGCCCGTCACCTGCGAGATGGGGAGCATCACATTGGTGTGGGTGGCAGCCATGAGAGGTCTCTGGTCCACCCCCCACTCTCAGCAAGGCCAACCAGGTCAGGGTGCTCAGGATGTGACCAGCACAACTGCTGAGTAGTGCCAAGGATGGAGACTCCCCCATTTCCAAGCCCCTGTTCCAGGGTTAGGACTATTCTCACGGAAGAAGTCTTTCCTTAATGTCTAATTGGAAACTGCCTTAGTTCAAGCTGCACCCATTGCCTCCTGCCCTTCCACTGCCCACTCCTAAGGGCCTGCTGGGCTCCTTCTTAGCCATGACCACCTCGCATATAGCAGCAGCAAGATCCCTTTTTTCCAGGCTGCACAAATCAGGTGAGCTCAAACTCCTCTCACACACTGATGGCACTCCTCCCTCAACTATCTTGGCAGAATTCCCTTGCTCAATCCACCCTGTCTATATCTATCTTGTGGAAGAAAGCCCGAGAGGCCATCCCAGTGGTCTGACACCAACTAAGCACCCCACATCAGCCAGTACACGTACCTGCTCATTGGTAGTGCGGCCCCTTGCAACAAGCACCACATGGAACCCAGTAAGGCCAGCGACGGGAATGAAAAACAAGCTGGCCACGCACATCACAGCCATACTGCCAGTGGGCAGCTAAGGAATATGCTGGAGGAACACGTAGCTGTAAACAGCCCTGCTCATTGCAGGGAAGGAGGACTAGATGACCTTTAAGGTCCCTCCCACTTCAAACAATTCTATGAATATCACAGCTCTGCTCCACCACATACACCCCCCAGCCCCACTGTTCCCCCTCCAGCCCCTTCCTGAGCCTTCTGGGAGCACAGAGGATACGTGACGGCCATGCGGACACCAGAGAGCTCTGCCTGGTAGAGAACATAGAGCAGACCAAAGCCGAACACCCCCATGATGTGCGTAGTGAGTGACAGCAAGAAGAGGAAGAAGTAACGGTAATTGCGTCGCCCGATGCAGTTGTTCACCCAGGGGCAGTGATGGTCAAACTCCTGTTGGTGGGGAGAAGACAGTGAGGGGCTTGGCTGGCAGTGCTTTGTGCCTGCATGAGGATTTTTGGGACTGATGGCTCAGCTCTGTGCCAAAATGCAGAGGCACCCCAGCAGCTGCTCACCTCCACACAGTTGTCGCAGACGCTGCAGTGGGAGCAGCGCGGTGGCCGGTAGAAGCGGCAGGTTGCACACCATTTCATGCGCACCTGAATGCCCTTGATCTCCACTGTCTTATAAAGCGGAGCTCGGAAGTCATCTTCCTTGTCCTCATCTTCCTCAGCTAGCAGGGAACACGAGCACAACCACATGTTGGGACAGGGAGGATGTGTCGCCAAACTCCAGCTGGCCTTCTTCCCTCCTCACCTGGAGACGCCCAGCAAAACCCTCCTCTGTCCCACTGCAAACCCCCTAGACTGTCCCAGGGACCACTAAATACAGGTAGAAGAGGCTGTGCCCCAAAACCACAACACCCATCTGAGCCCAAGGCAGCCCATATGAGGTGCCAGGACTTACGCAACTTTCACCACTTGATCCTACCAACCAGCAGGGCCATGAACCCAGCGCAACCTCCCAGCAGCATCTGTCACCATCTGATCCCACCCAGGCAGGGCAAGGAGAGCTCTCCCCAAGCACTCTGGGATCAGGGAATCCTCTTTCCCCCTGAGGAAGGAACTAGCTCTATCCCAGATGATTTGCAAGCTGAGCCACACTCACCTCGTGGGAATATGCCTGGGTCCATGAAGGTGGCCATGCTGAAGTTGGCCAGCACGAATAGGAAGACGACAGCATTGTAGATGGGAATGACTGGGGAGACGTAGAGGCTGAGCCAAGGGCACCTGCAGACACAAAGGCTCTGTGACACCCATCCTACAGGCAGTTCCTTGGGCACTGCAGGGCCAGGCTTGCCTGCTGCACCTAGCAATGGTCGCAACAGCCCAGCTTCCCTCCAGGAGCAGTGGCCAAATCCCCCTGCAGAGGGGCTTCTGCAATGAGGAGGCCGCTCTGCCAGCTTTGGGGGCACCCCAATTGCATCAGCCATCCCCGTGGACCTGCCCAGGGGTATCTATGCGGAAAGTGCTCCAGCAACCAACCAAGGCACAACACGCGTCCCTTCTTAGTGGTGGCAAGAACAGGCAGAGCCAGTCAGACTGGCAGCGCCATGTGGGCTGCAAGAAGCTGCACTGGCATGGGGACGTAGGATGGATCTTGCTCCCTTAGTGACACCCTTCTTTTGTCTCATCAGCGAGCACAGGTAGCACCTGGGGACCCCACAAGGGGACACAAAACCAGGAGCCTTGAGACTGAATCCAGACTGGAGCCACTGCCTGAGGTGCCCACTGCCCTGGCTGGCACCCAGCTCCTTCATGGGGCTGGGAATGGGCTAAGAGCACCATCCCCACCACCCTGCCCAGGCCGGGTGCAGGCTGAGGGCAGTGGGCTTCCCCCTCAGAGGCGCCAGCATAATTCCCTAATCTGCTTTGCTGCTGGGAGTTTAATCCCGTGGATCTAGGGCAGCATCTGTCCCTCTCTTTCCCCCCACAGTGATAAACACAGATGGATTTAGGCAGTGAGTGCAGAGGGGGCAGAGCGCGGTGCTGGGCGAGCAGGGCGACATATGGTGTCAGCACCGTAATCCAGCACAGCCCTCGAGCAGGGAGCGGCGAAGGGGCACGTGCTGCCCCATCCCTCCTCCACCACCACACGCTGCCACTCAGCTGGGAGAAGCAGTCAGACTGTGGGTCCCACTGCATGGTGTGGTGTGGCTGGTAGGAAGGAAGGGCAAGCCCTGGAGTACCACTTGCCCTCCCATGCCGCCCGGGAGTCTGCCGAGCACAGCACTGTGATGGCAGCCGCACCTTGGGCGATGCCTCCGTGGCTCGGCCTATCTGTGATGGCATTGCCACCGCTGCTCAAGGAGCTCTCGGGGGCGAGGAGTGGCTCCTGCAGCCACGCAGCACCAGCCACACTGGCCCGGCCTCCTGGGGCAGCTGGCCCTGCTGTGCAGCCTGAGAGCCAGTGGGACGGGTCTGCCCAGAGGGCAAGCTGTTGGGCACATGTGAACGGAAGGAGCCTCCATTTTGAGCAGCCCCAAGCTCTCAGGTGGGAGCACCATTACTCCAAGGGCAGACCTGCCAGCTCCATGCTCCCCTTAAATGGCACACTGAGTGTCAGCCTTTGGGAAGGAGAAGAGATGGGAGAAGGTGCTGAGCGCCCTGGGACCAGCTCACAGCCCCGGGCCTTATCGGGCCTCACTGGATGCCTGCAGCACAATGGGCGAGCTGCCAGAGGCTGTGCCCAGTGGACTTTGCACCTGAGCAGCGGGCCCAGGCTGCGCAGCCATCTCAGCATCGCCATGTCCCTGCCTTCTGCTCTCCAGAACAGACACGGCAGGAACGCGTGTCCCATCACAGCACAGGGCTGACCCCTGCTCCACGCACATCGCATAGAACCCAAAGAGTTGGCTCTCAGAGCTCAGGCGTGGAGTACAACCATCTCAGAGAGCTGTCGAGACTTGTCCCTGGCAGCACATGAGAGAACTCAGAGAACCCAGCAGTCTCAGCCTGCCACAACCTGAGTCACAGCCCAACTGAAGCAGGCTGTGCTGCTCCTCCCCTCTGCAGGCCCATCTGTAGCCCCTCACCCTGCAAACACATCCCCACCCCCATGAGCGCTGCATGAGGTCAACTCCTTTAAAACAGAGTGCGCCACGAGGAACCAGACCCTGGCAAGAGAAGAGGTGTGGGATAGACTAACTGATCCCCAGGGGAATTCCAGGCTGGAACCAGCAGTGTCCAAGCCACCAAGCCAGGCTCATCCTTCCAGATGGGAACACCTCTGCCCCTGCCAGCTCTCACTCAGCAACACAAACCTCAGTCCAAACACCATGTGCTCTAATGAAATTAATGTCCTCATTCCTGGCCCAAAGATACCAACCCTAGGCCAGGATGGACCAGAAGGAAGGCACCTGGCTGACATACCAGAAACAATGCCTAGAGAGAGGCTCGCGAGCGGAGCCTTTCAGGAGCAGGGCACAAAATGCCACCAGTTCCACAAGCTCAAGCTTTGTGCAAACTTTTTTCCATTCCTTCCTTCCCCGCTCCAGCAGTTTCACAGGAACAGCCCCATGAGTGCTACAAGCACAAAGCAATGCCCCCCCTGCCCTGCCAAACAACCTGCGTGAAAGCATGCCGTGCTTTGCCACTCTGACGGAGATTTAAATTGGTGTTTTAAAGTAGGTTAAGTAACATCCACTGACCTACAATTAATGCGACTCTGCCCAGGTGTTCCTGCTCTGAACAAACCTGCTCGGCAGCACACGGCCTGACCGCAGCTGTTCCTTACACTGATAAGCAGCTCCCAGCAGCCCCATAGCTTGCAGCTGGCACTGCAGAGTGGCAGCAGGCAGGACCAGGTCTGTGGGGCATGGCTGCCTCTGTTCATCATGTTGCACTGCCATCAGGACAAGAGGAGGGCACTCGTCACCCCGAGTGCATCAGGCACACCCACTCCCTCTTCTCCTCCAGCTCTCTGAACCAGTAGTGCACAACCTGCTGCTTTTTGCAGCCCAAAGTAGAAAAATCTCCTTCGACAGCCTTAAAGCTGCCACAGCACCGGGCTGATGGATGTCCTGAGTCTTGGCTTGCGTACACCCTGCTGAATGACAGCACCAGCTGCCTGGAAGGAGTAAATCACACCAGCTCTGTCCTTTGGTCCTCAAATTACTCTTTTATTGCCCAGTTGCTGCCACGTGTTAAAGCTGCAGTGACCTTCCGGCCACCGAGAGCTGTGTTTGAGGGAGCAGCAGCAAACCATGGGGCAGCAGGATGCCATGCTGGGGTAAGGACACTGCCCCAAACACAGGCTTCCCCCAAGTGCTGGCCTCAGGCCCTGCTGGCTCCTAGGTAGACCAGCTCCTCCGGGCTCTCTCCAGAAACACCAGACCCTCCCCATTTCCTCAGGCTGACACCAACAGCAGCAAGAGATGCACATGGGTCAGAGTGCTTCTCCTTCAACTTTCCTTTGTGGCTCACAAATTGGTTACGAAACTGTAAAGAATAACAGAGACTACCCCAGTACAACAAACCACTTTGGAGAGCTCCAAAGGAGAAAATTATGTCTGTCATTTTCCCCATACAGGTCACAAGCTAATTCCCAGCCCAGATGGGGCTGAGAACTGCCAGCGAGACGAGCGAGTTATGCAAACATCCGAAGGCAGCAGTGAAGTGTCTGCCAGGAGCTGAAGCTGAACAGCGGTGAGGTGCCTCGCTGTCTGTCACCACGGCTCCTTTCTCTGGTTTGCCTCATGGGGAAACCAAATTCAGCTGGGATTGAACCACTCCAATGGACCGCAGGGTGCTGCGCTGCTTTCACACCCTACCTCTGTCCCACAGTGTGACAGCCCACCCGCTACGCCAGCTCCTCCACCAGAAAAACCCTGCTCAGTCCCTGCCCTGCACCCATCACCCAGCATCACACCCGCAGCACCTCCCCCCACCCTCCTTGCTCTTTGGTCAAGCGACTGGGACTCACGTGAAGGCAAAGAAGAGGGTGGTGGCTCCCACTAGGAAGATGGCAGCAGCTGAGACCGGAACGTATTTGCTGGGTTTGAACCTCTTTCCAGATGCTGCTGGCATGTTGGAGCTCTGGTGGGGGATCTGCCCTGCAGCATAGCCCAGGCCCAGCTGGAGTCAGAGCAAGGCGAGAAGGGCAGGGGCGAGGGAAGGGGCCAAAGCACGACCCAGCCTCTTGGGTCACTCCTGGAGCGGGCTCTGAGCAGAGCAGGCTGTCTGCAGAAGTCCACTGCGGTCTCTGGAGCAAGAGGCCCTGAGGAGTCCACGCTACTCTCCGCCCTGCGAGAGTTCAGGGGTGCAGGGAGGGAGACTTAAAACCATTAAAAAATTCAGCACAGAGAACTGGATTTGGATTTAAAACAGCTGTTGGGGCAGGAATGCTGAGAGCCCTTGAGAGCATGCAAAAAGCAGCTCCCCATGCAGCTTGCACCAGCCACCAGACACGAAGGTAAGCTTTCCGTGCTGGGACAGGAGCAAGGCAAGAAGCACAGCGCGTGCAAGCACCCTGGGAAAGAGCAAGATAGCGGTAAACTTCTTGCAAAAAGCCACTCAGGGAAACCACTTCTCCTTTTCAATCTGATACCCACAGCCCCCTCCGGCCGCTGTCTCGCAAGCGATCTGCCCAGCTTCCTTGCAGCTCTGCTGTGCCTCCTCCTCCTCCTCCCCGGAGGCGGTACAGAAGCACTCTCCCTGATTTCACCAGAATCTAGGCTGGCTGCCTGGCGGTGGCCATTTAATTTTATTTATTTCTCTCTTGACTGTTAAAGCCGAGGAACAGCTGGTGCAAGGTTGAGCTGTAAATCCTTTCTTTGTGAGGGGGGCTGGAGGGGAAGGTCCGGTGGATTGTGCGTTTTCACCCTCTTCCTACTTGTTCCTTTCTCCTGACTCTCTGGGCCTTTCCACGGGCTTCGTTGCCACTCAGTTGTTGCGAATCAACAGGAATTGCACCAAATCCTCACTGTGGCAACCATTCCTGAGCAGCACAACAGCAGAGATCTGAAGGAACATTTTCAGGGAGGGCTTTCATACCCCCAAAAGACTAGCGATGGTGGAAGCAGTGCTGAAGAAGTCTGTATTGCCCATGGCCCGAGCAGGGTGTGGGCAGGTCTCAGTATGTTCCAAACCGCTCCATTTTTACTGAGCGGAGAGGAGGTAAAGTTGCTCTTCATTAATCCATTTGTTCGTTCAAAACACTGGGGAACATTGAGAATGCCACACCTCACCTAGGAAAAGAGGACAGAAATAAATTAACAAGAGAAACAATCGTGTAAAAATACCGAAACACCACCAAGCTGTCCAGAACAGTGAGGATACATTTATCTGAGGAAGGAAACAGAGTCAGAAAGGTGCAGAACCCTGTTGCAGGCGACTTCCAAGCCCAGCTCTGACACAGCCCGATGCCACAGCCCAAGGCCTGTCACCTAACATCGGCGTCCCTTGTCACATCTGTGAGCCTGCAGCAAGAGGAGGCTGTAATTAGCAAGGACCCAGCCAGCCACATCACTGCCCATCCCTGAGGCCCTCTGCACCCCATTCACTGCAGAGAAACACAAGCTAAGCAACTTGCCCAGGACTGCACAGGAAATCTGCGCTGAGCCAGGAATAAGATTAGGGACCGTAAGACTGCTTGCCCAGCCCTTGTACCTTTCTACAGTTGTAACTCAAGTTCTAATGCTGCAAAACGCCTGCTGCCTCGAGGTGAAGGAGCTAATCAGAGGCTTACAGAGTTGATATTTGGGTGGAGGCTGCAGGAGGAAGAGGCAGTTGGAATCTCATCCTCTTCCCCCCAAGGGCACAAAGCAGAAAAGCCTGTGAAGAACACCAGTGTCCTAACCAGGGAAGAGATTCAGAGAGCCAGGTTCCCACCTGAGCGCCCTGATGGCTTTATGGTGCCTTTAAGAGTGTCATCCGATTGACAGCGAGGCTGTAGGTGGGAGCGTCATGTTGCTGCGAGGCAAAACGTAGGGGAGAATGTACCTTTCTGAGAACTGAAGGAGGAGGCATCAACCAGCCCCAAGCACTCACGAACCCATTGCAACTCGGGGAAGAGCTGGGCACAGCTTCTTTCATTGACTGTTACTGCTAGAGCCCCTTCGGGGCCATTTGTCACACACTCGCTGCCTCAGTGTTCCACCACAAGGCCTCCATCACACCACTGACCCCAGATACAGAGCCATAATGACCCTCTTCTCCTCCCAAGGCTTTTTTCTTAGGAGTAGACGGAAATTCTGAGTGCTGACCAAACACTCACAAAGGCTGAGAGAACTGCGGCACAAAATGAAGGGCACAATTAGTTAACGACGAGAACTTATTAGGCTTAGATAACTCAGTCCCAAAGCAAGGCGTCGGCCAGTGGGGCTGACTAACCAAGGCACCACTCCCACTGCAAAAGGCCCTTCCTTCGCAGAAACTTTTGAAACCAACTTTTTGGCTTTGTGATCGAGAGAGAGGAAAGCCAGCACAGCACAACAGGAGCACAGTGCCCCAAATCTGCTGGCTGGAAGCCCTGCTCTCACCTCCGGGCAGCCGGCCGCTGCGGCTCTGCGGGTGGGCGGGCAGCAGTCCTGGAGATAGGCTACCCCCAAGTTGAAAGATGACATCACTGCTAATTGCTTTAGCAGAAACCATCTGTTAACGTGCTCCTCAGCTGTAACAGGACACCCCAGCCCTTTGAAAGGCTCCGCCATGAGAACAGCCACACCTTAAATCCAAACAGATACTGGCAGATTTAAGTTTGCCCCCATGCAACTCCTCACCCCCCTCCATCCCATTCCTTACACGGAGCAATCTCCTTGTCCAAGATGAGACGCTGCCCACAGACATTCCCCTTGAAGCCTTCCCCAGTTCAAGGTCCTGCTCAGCTCTGCCTGAACCCTTCCCAAGGCACCACCTAATGACAGGTGCATACATTAAAGGGCTCCAACTCCTCTCACAGGGCGAGTCGGCACGCTGTGGTATTTGCAAAGGTCCACGTGAGAGCTCAGCTCAGTGCAGAAAGGAACATCAGGCAGTGCTGGAGCGAGCTCCCCACATCAGTGCAAGAGTGAAGACAAACACGGAATATCCTGAGTTGGAAGGGACCCAAAAGTAACACTGAGTCCAACTCCCAGCTCCAAAACTCAAGCCCTATGTTTGAAAGCACTGCCCAAATGCTCCTTGAGCTCTGGCAGCTTGGGTCTATGACCACTGCCACGGGGAGTCTGTTCCAGTGCCCAGACACTCTCTGGTGAAGAATCTTCTCTTTATACACAAACTACAGCTTGGGCACCTGTGTGTCCCAACTGCCAGGCAAGAGGTCCAGCCCTCCTGCAGCCTGGAATATTTGGTTTGCATCTGAAACGCTGTGTGGCGTGGCACTGCAGTCTGGGACCTCAGCTGCGTAATTTTAAGGTATCTTCTTCTCTTTTCTTGGGGCTAAATGATACTGAAACTTGACCATTCCTGTCACTTACCCTGGTGTCCTGGAGAAACACAAACTATATGCATGACCCGCTCTGGCTTCCCACAAATTATACCGATCCAGACCACAGTCACACCAATTTCCCTAGACAGACAGTCTCTCACTATCCCTCTTCTCCAGCAGTCCTGCAATCTGCCCACCCCCAATCTCTCCATTTTTCCTTCCAAACCTTTTATCCTCACTGCAACTCACCTGAGGAACGTATGCGCTCTGCTCCCATCCTGATCCCTTCTCTGCCGCTTCCAGCCCAGCAGCTCCTCCCTTCCATGCTTCTCAGGACCTGCCCTACTCCTTCCTCCTCCCAGTCAAGCTTTACTAGGCTTGTGTGTCACCAATTACTCCATTTTCCCTCTCCTCTGGCGTTTCTGCCTGTTTTCCCAACCCTAGCACCTCTTCCTCTGTTGTGTTTTTTTTTCCTGGTTCCTCTTATCCAGCACAACCCCAGGCTTCCCACTCCCAAGGGAGAGTCCAGGTTCACCAGAGGGTTCCCAAGTCAGCCACTGCCTCACTGATACTCCCGTCCCACAGATGGCCTTACTGCCTGGCAAGGGCTCAGCTGCTCCCTGAGCTTGTACCAGTGCCCAATTTCCTTGCACCCATACTCTCATTCCCCATTTATATGCTTCCCTCCACTCACGTGAGGGGCTAACTTCCATCTCCCCTCACCTCAGTTTCTGAGGACTTTACCTAATCCTCCATTCCTTTCCTCGGGATGTTTGCAAATGCCACCGCTGCCACCTTCCGCTTCTCTTTCAGTCTACATTGCCTTTTCTTCAGCTGAGAACCTGAAGAGTCTGGCTCTGATTTCCTCTTATGCCAGCACTCACTCCTTGAAGCTCTGTGCTCCTCCTGTCCTTCCCACCATTGCCCCATCACGTTGTTTTCCAGCGACCTATCCACATGCAGCCTGAACAGTTTGTGTTGCTATGGGGCTTGATCTTTCCGAAGCATCAGATGGGACAAGAAAACACTCCTCACCATGCTCCACGTGTGACCGATCCAACGCTGCCAACAAGCAGTGCAGTTCCTCTAAGCGCTCCCAGCCCTGAAGAAGGAAGCATGCGCCTCAACGTGACAGGGTTCCCTGACACCGCCTTTCGTTACCTCCCAGGGAAAGGAGCTGGCACAGAGCGGAGAGAGTTCACTCTCAGTTATGAGCTCCAGCGGTGCGTCAGCTGCCTCCCTGCCCCAAACCAGTCCTGCTGAGTTTCCCCGGCACGGGTCAAACAGACAAACAATTCCTTCCAAGTGATGCAAGCCCAGGTCAGGGCAGATCCGGGACGACACAAAGACAAGATGTGCTCTACCTGTTCCCACCTTGTTTTTATTGCCTGCACCCAGGATCTGCATGGAGCAGGCGGTGCCAGGGTCGGCTCTGCAGTCCCGAGCCTTGGCACCTTCCACTCACGGGATGAGAAACATGTCCCAGCCAGCTCTCCTCTGCACTGAGCTCATTGCACAAACCCCGCACAGCAAGGAGCAAGAGGTATTCCTTCAACACAGACAACAGCCCAGGCAGTAGTTGCTGAGATGCAGGCTACAAGGGAAAGTGCAAAACCATCAGAGCAGGCAGCCAGCACGGCTGGCAGCCCCTCGGTGCTTATCTCTGGCCTTGCTTACATTGCTCCCATTCCTCCCCTGCCCATCTCAGCGGTTTACATGGGATTAGCCCCATTTTGCGGACAAAGAGGGGAAGAACAGCATCTCATCCAGTGTGTCTGCACCTTCCTCGATGCACAAACCCAGCCCTCCCACCACCAGTGCTCAGAGGCAGCAGAGGAAAAAACAATGGGTGCAGCAGGAGAAGGGTGAACGCCCCCAAAAAGCCTTGTCTAAAACCAGAGGTAAAGGTCTGTTGGCCCCGCTCCACCCAGTTACCTCCTGCCCGACCTCAGGAACCATGAGAACAAAGTCCTCTGCTAAGGAACAACGCCTCGCTGGAGGTGATGATTAGATTAAGCCCGCTAAGTTGATCAACCTCCTCACTTCAATCTAGACAAGGCTGTAGTCATGTTTTATAGCCCAGAAAAGATCAGTGCAGGAAGAATGATCCCGCAAACAACCCAATTCAGAGGTATGGCAGAGCAAAAGGTGGAAGCTGGGGGAAATCACAATCACATCATAGAGAGCCACCAGCAAGGGACACCAGGAAGGCAGAACCTCCCCCCCTAAACCAGCAAGACGAGCAGGGTAGAACTGTGAGTGTTTGCTCTCATCTCAGGGAGATGTAACAGAATCCTCCACTGCAATAACTTGGGATTAACACGTTTCACATTGATAATTTGGAGCTGCTTAACAGTAGTCAGGCTGAACACCTGCCAGCGCAGCCCATTACATCACCAACACTGGAGAACGTTGTGCGGAAGTGTTTCGAGGAGGACTTTCACTCTGGACAAGGCAGCAGCACATGGGCCAGGGCTCTGCAGCCAGAGAGCAGACTTCAATTTCTGCTTACTGACAGGCCACGAGAAGCAAACCCTGACATGGGCTTTTAAAAGCTGAAGTCGTTGAGATGTTCTCAGAAGTATCGTCAGCACGAGGAAAGCCCCAGCTTCAGATGCAAGTCTGTGGGAAGGCTCTGTGCTGCAAGCCACTGCTATACCAGTGTCCGCTCCTCAAGCACAAACCCTCCCCACCCTCAAGGCACTCAGGAGCACAACTGCACTCCCCACCATCCAGCCTCCATGCCTGCCCAAATTCCCCAGGCAGCACCACCCAACCCTCCAAAGCAGCTCTGGGCTCCCAGCACCAGAAGGGCACGGAGCTGTCAGAGGGGAAGCCACACGGATGCTGAGGGCTGCGAGGAGGGGCTGCAAGAGCTGGGCTTGGTCTGCCGGGAGAAGAGAAGGCTCTGGGAGACTTCACCGTGGCTTTCCAGTACCTAAGAAGGCTACAGAAAAGCTGGGGAGGGACTTTCACAAGGACAGAGAGCGACTGAATAGTAATGGTTTTAAACTACAAGAGGGGAGATTTGGATTAAATATAAGGAGAAAATTCTTTACTCAGAGGGCAGTGATGCACTGGCACAGCTGCCCAGAGAGCTGTGAGTGCCCCATCCCTGGAGGCACCCAAGGGCGGGCTGGATGCGGCCCCGGGCAGTCCCACTGGGCTGCTACCGAGCGTCCCTGCCTATGAAGGGGGTGAAACTGGATGGGCCGTAAGGCTCCTTCCCCACAACCATGCCACTGCTCTGTGGCCCCGCGCGCACGGAAGGACACGGCGAACTCAGGGAGATGCCGTGCGGAGCCGGATCAGCGCTTTGCCCGGGCCCAAGAGGAAGCGGCTCCCGCCTCGCCGTGCCGCGCCACCGCCGCGGGCAGCGGGCAGGGCCGGGAGCGGCGGGGCGGAGGCTACAGACCGGCGGGGCTCCGGGCGCCGGGGAGAGGCTGCGCTGTGAGGCGGCGGGCGGGGGCTCGGAGGCGGTCCCGGGGCAGAGCGCAGCCGGGGCTCCGCGGCCCTACGGCTACCGGGGGCGGGGAAGCGGCCGGCAGCCCGGAGAGGAGGCGGGCGCGACGAGAGCGGGCGCGACGGGAGGGGGAGCAGGCAGGTCCCGCGGTACTCACCGGCCCGCTGCGGCGCGGCCCGGGCGGCGCCCAACGCTACCGGGCACGAAGCGATCGCGGCGCTCGGCGGCTGAGCACGACGTCACGGCTGCGCCTGCGCGCCCCGCCCCGTCGGCCGCGCGTACCGCCTGCCGCTCCTCATTGGTCGCCACCTGGGGAACAGCCTGGAAGGAGCGAAGAAGGGCGCGGCGCGCATGCGCGAAACGGGAAGTGGTCGCGCGCATGCGTCATCGGGAGGGTGGGCACACGTGCACCACAGAGCGCATGCGCGGCGCCTACTATTCCCGGGGGGGATCTCGGCGCAGTGTACTGCTTGGCGCGGGGGGGACCTATGGGACGAGACGCGAGCTGAGCCGAGCCCACGCGTGACCGCGGAGCAGAGGCAAAGGAGTGTCTTCCCCCCCGCCTCGCCTTGACCGATCATCTTCCTGTCACAGGCCTGGGGCCCCTGTTAAGCATCCACGGGGGTGGGTGGTCAGCACCCAAGGGCCCATCCCTCCATCCTGCAGCCGAGACAAAAAGCAGCAAGCACCACGGAGCCAAAGGGCCATGAGATTTAATAACAAACGCTACAAAATGATATAAAAACGAGAGGTGGCTTCCTGCACCAGCTGCACCCACTGGCACAAGGGCACAAACCCAGGGCCTGAAAGCTGCTGGGCAAAGAGCAAGCGCTGGGGTGCACGGGGACACACATGCACATCTCCATGTGTCCCCTCTGCCCAGGACTCCCCGCCGCATCCCTGATGGAGCTATTTCAGGTCCATGAAGCGGATGTCCATGATGAGGAGGAAGTTCTTGGGCAGTGGGCGAGGGGCAGGCGAGAGCACAGTGAAGACCTGGCGCTCCAGGTCTACGCCAGTGACCACAATGAAGCCAGCCACGCTGGTCTCTGAGATGTTGTCATCGGGGCTGTCAGCCATGCTGACGCTCAACAGGTGGTGCACCATGTCCCGCCCTGGCGTCACCGGCACCAGCTTCAACTGGTTGTCCTCCTGCGACATGCCCAGTGGCAGGCAGGAGTCGGGGATGGTGGGAGCCCCCACCTTGTAGATCTTAACATCAGAGAACTTGACGTCAAAGGCATGGGGGTAGAAGCAGCCCCGGAAGCCATAGAAATATTCCCTGATGCGATCATCTCGGCACTCCCGCCGGAAGTCCTTGGAGCGCTCCACCACCCCACCGGATTTGGGGAGCAGAACAGTACGCACAAAGTGGGGTAGGTCCCTCTTAAGCTCATTGTAGAGCCGCTCCTGGTCCAACACCACCACCACATCTACCTCAAAAGCTGAGGCGGCATGCACCAGTGCCTGGTAGCCCGAGCCCTTCACCCAGCCACATGTGTTGATGACGCAGCCACTGACTGATGCACGGCGGTTCACTTCACATCGCTGGTTGAAGACATCAGCCAGGCGGGATGTGATCTGCAGGCAGATATTGGGACACAAGGATAAAGCACATGGGGTTGAGAGGGATGTTTCTGTTCCAAAAGACATCAACGCAGCTGGAGGCCGTGTGATGAGGACCTGTCCCATTCTTAGAGATACAGCAATCATAGGCAATGCTCCTAACTCACGCAGCAGGCTTATTTAGTGCTAAGAGGCAGAGGCAATGCCCGGGCCACGGGCAGCCACTTGGGCTGAAATCCTTCCTTGCCCATCTCCCAGTTGATAGCCACAAAGGGGCAGCAGCCATGTTCAGTGCTGAAGCTGTCCATAAAGCACATTGCATGCACTAAAGGCTGCTTGACCACATCAGCAGAGCTACTCCCCAGAGTCCCACAGACAGGACAAGGGCAAGCATGGGGCTGAGGGCAACCTCCAGCCAAATAGGGGCTTCTAACCATCGCCAAACTGCAGACAGAGAAGGACACCGGGGACCAACTTTTCACCCTTCATGTTTTTGTTGGACCTCAGTGCTTAACTTAGTATTGCACCATGGTTTTATACAACAATAGGACTAGCTGGGCAATCCCTGACTCACAGGGGCAGGCAGGACTCCCTGAAGCCTCCACCCTGCTCCAAGCAGGGCCAACTGCAGTATGACATACTAGGTACTCCACATGCTCACCTTGTTGTAGAGCTTGATGTTGGTGCCAGGTGTGGTGGAGCCAAAGTGGTAGACCAGCGGGGCCTGCAGGGAGAAGCCCTCCTCCACGTCAGCCGGCCGCTCAATGTAGAGGGCTCCCATGGTGCCAGGGATGGAGACAGAGCCCTGCCCAACGTCCAGCTCAACAAAGGTGGGCCGGCGCCCCAGGCGTACAGCATAGTTCAGCAGCAGGCGGCACACAGTCGACTTGCCCACATCGGTGGGGCCCACCACCATGACACGGGGCCCCCGCTCGTCCTCACGCTCTGCCTGCCGTCGCATCTGCTCCAGGGCCGTGTGAGTGTTGAGGTAGAGCAGCATGGGGGTGTCCTTGGAGACATATGCCACCTCGGTACGCCCACTGAGCTGCACGGTGCAGCCGTGCCAGGTGAAGACGGCCACCTTTGCACCGGCGTCAAAGGTGAACTTCTTGTTGCGGGTGAGCTCGGTACCAAACACCTCAGCCATGCCGGTGAGCAGCTCCATCTGCACCGTCTGCGAGGCCTCCACTTCGAAACGCAGCTCTGTCTCCCGCTCGAGCTCGAATTTTGCCACCTGCTTCTTCTCATCGCCGCCATCATCCGCCATCGCGGGCCCGGCCCGACCCGACCCTACCGTCCACTGCGGTAGGGCTGGACCCTGAGCCCGGGGCCAGGCAACCGACAGTACCTGACAGCGCCCGGAGCTGTACCACGCACCTACTAGGACCCTAGCAGGACTGTCGCGTTTCCGTTACGTCACAGAATACGACGGAAATGAGGTCAGACAAACGCCGGAAGTGAGGTCAGAGCACAGCCCACACGCCCGCTCCATCAGCGGGACGGCGCGCAGTGTTGCCATGGCAGCTGCGCGGGGCCTGCTGGGGGATGCAGTCCGGGCCTGCTGCGGCGTGCCGCTCCCCGGTGTTCGTCTGCATCTCATCTGCATAGCACCTACTGGGGGACCGTGGCCATGGCCTCTCCCCCTTTTCACCGGCCCCGCTACGTGCCACGGGCACGCCGGGAGCGGCGCTCCCCTCCCGCCCCGATCTCACTGCAGCCGCCCCGGGGGTCCCTCAGCAGTGCGCGGGACCCGGGATAGCGCCCGCAAATCGGTCCCGGGGGCAGCGGTGACGTAGTGCTGCCGGGCGGTGACGTCTCGGCTCGGGGTGCGGGCGGTGACGTCGAGCAATGAGTCACGGCGCCGTGATGCAGTCCCCGGGCGTGCGGCGCTCCCCTCCCTCCCCCCCACCCCCTCCGCGGCCGCCTGGTGCCCCCGCCCCGCACCGGCACCGGGTACAGCGGCAGCGGGGACAACGACAGGCGGTGAGCTGAGGGGCACGGGGGCGGGAGGGGGTACGGCAGTGCTAGGGGGCACAGCGCTGCCCCCTCCTCACCCCATCCCGCTTAACCCTTCGCAGGCCGCCCCCCCCTTACCGCCCGCTTCTCACCCGGGGGGGCCCTGGGCAGCCGTGCCCCACCCCCGGTCCCGGAGGGACAACGGCTCTCAGCACGCTGCTGCGCTGCTTCTTCCCCTGCGAGCGGCTGTGCGGGGGCTGCACCATGCCCCCCGCACCCCCGCGGCCCCCTGGGGCCCTGCCACCCGCCGTGCCCCCTGCCCGCCGCCACCGGGTCCCCACCGCCACTCGTCTGCCTCCCCGGACCTTCCACAGCTACTTACCGCGCTCCCACCGCACCTACAGCTGCGTACACTGCCGTGCACACCTGGCCAGGCATGAGGAGCTCATCTCCAAGGTGCCCCCTCTGTGCCCACATCACCTCCCTGGGGCCCTGGGGTGGCCATCTTCCCCTCCACGGTGTCCCTGGGAAATAGTGAGCGTCCCCTCAGGGTGTCCCCAGGGCAGTGGTGTCTGTCCTCTCTGTGTTGTCCCCTCCATGCTGTCCCCCCATGCTGTCTCCTCCACAGCGTCCCCTCTGCAGTGTCCCCTCCATGGTGTCCCGAGAGTGCCAGGTGTCCCCCTGTGCCCATACTCCCCACAGTGTCCCCATGGCAGAGAGTGTCTCCCCGCGGTGGCACGGTGGTGATGGAGGAGGGGCTGAGGGTGGCACAGGGGATGCTGGGTTGAGTCACGCTGTGTCCCTGCAGTCCTTCCAGGGCAGCCATGGCCGTGCCTACCTGTTCAACTCGGTGTGAGTACTGCGGTGGGGAATGGGATGCTGGGAGAGGGGATGGGGTGAGCTATCACCCACCCAGGGCTGCTTGTCCTGGAGAAGGTCAAAGGAACATCCCCAGCCGTGCCCACAGCACCCTGTCTGGTGCAGGGTTAATGTGGGCTGCGGCCCAGCCGAACAGCGCCTGCTGCTCACTGGGCTCCACTCTGTGGCTGACATCTTCTGCGAGAGCTGCAAAACCACCCTGGGCTGGAAATACGTGAGTGCCCCTGGCACCCCCAACCTGGGGGTGGGCATCACCCTTGCACCCCAATCTCTTGGCCTGGGCATCCCAAAGACATGATACGGGCACTCTGAGCCCACAGCACCGCAAATCCCACTGGGTTACCCAAAGTCCTCTGCAGCCCACTGTGTGGGCACCCCAAACCCACACTGGTTGCCTTGGGACCCCAAATCCATGGCATGTGTCCTGTGACCTGGGCCCTGGGGGGGCTCAGTCTGCCATCCCCACAGGAGCAGGCATTCGAGAGCAGCCAGAAGTACAAGGAGGGGAAGTTCATCATCGAGATGTCTCACATGGTGAAGGAGAACGGCTGGGACTGAGCAGCATGGCAGGGACACCACAGTGGCACCTACCCTGGCAGGCACCTGGCACTGGACTACTGACATGGGCCCTCCCCACTTTACTCTTCAGTGGGGGCACCCCATGCCAGCCTGTGCCACCCGCTGGGGTGAGGGCACGGGGCCCGTCACCAGCACACAGAGGCTGCGGGCAGCTTTTCTAGTGGAATAAAAGCTTTTTGTAGGAAGGTGTCAAGTGTCATCTTGGTGTGCCAGGGGGAGGTGGCAGCGCCAGAGGGACAGCACCTGGCACACCAGCAGCAATAGTGTTCCCCCTCCAACAGGAGCCAGTCAGTGACTCAGGGCTTTTATTGGGGCCTCAGACCCAGAGCTGATGGAGGCACCAGGAGCACCCAATGGGGGCAGAGGATTTGGGAGGTGTGGGAGGGGGAGAGAGAACAGAAGGTTGTGGCTGGAGGGTTGGTTGGAAGAGGGAAAGATGGAGTGAAGAGGAAGGAAGGAGGGAGGAAAGGGAGAGAAGATATAGGGAAGCAGGGAGGGAGGAATGGGAAGAGGGAGAGAGGGGTGGAAGGAGGAAGAAGAGAAGGCAGATAGGGACGAGAAGGAGGGAGGAAAGAAACGGAGGTGAGGAAGGAGGGGGCAGGCATCAGGCCTGGGGGTCACTAAGGCGTCCCATGAAGAGGGGGATGGCGTTGCCTTCATCCCAGAGCACGAAGAGGAAGGGCTGCAAAGCTTCCAGCTGCAGAGCCATGCGCGCCACCGAGGTGGCCATGGCAGCCGCTGCCTCCACGCCTTTCTCGTCCAGCGTCAGCACAGCCCGGTGTTGCACCGCATCCACTGCCACCGCTGGGCCCCGTGCCAGCCCACACAGCTCCGCATCCAGGAACAGCCCAAAGTCTGCAGCAACCAGCCTCAGTGCCATTGCCATGTCATGGAGACAGTAGGGGGTGGGGGGCATCGGGAACGAGGGGAAACCCAAGGACACCAGGACTAAGGGGGGAATGGCAAACAGCAGGGGATACAAAGGGACGTAGCGGACATGGAGGGACATGGGGATATTGGAGCCACTGGGGCCACCAGAGAACCAATGGACACAGGTATGTGAAAACACTAGAAACATGGGGGGCACTGGTGTCACTGGGGGCACTGAGGTTGCAGGGGAAAGGTGCAGGGGACCTACTGCAGGGAGTGATATCATCATCTGTCACCTTATGTGCAGGAGGTGACATCACTTCAGCACAGGCAGGGGTGGGGGGATGCCTTACCCATGTCGTGCACGTTGGCCACCACATCCATGGCGAGGTCAAGGTGCAGGCGTGGCAGGGCCACAGTAGTAGGGCGCATGGGGGTGTTGGCTACCCGCTGCAGCAGTGCCAGGAAGGTAGGAGGGTCCAGCGCTCGCTCCACAGCCCCCAGTGCCTCCGGGGGTCCCCGTGGCACCAGTACCACCAGGCTCAGCCCCCCACTCAGCTCCAGCCGCCCCACCTGCAGTGTGACATCATAGCCTGGCGTCCTCATTCAGTGCCATGGGAGCGATGCCATAGCCTGGCTTCCCATCAGTGCTCCAGGGATGACATCACCACCTGGCACATCCCTTCCATGCCACAGCAGTGACATCATGTAGTGACATCATGTTCCATGAGCACAGGGATGCAGTACCTGGACCTGCAGGTGGGGGTCAGTGAAGGAGGCCACGGGGTACTTCTTGCTGGTCATGGTGAGCACATCCACTGGCAGGTGCCCATGGCGCATGAAGGGCAGCAGCATCGTATGCTTGGTCTTGAATGGCTTTTGCCACCGGGCTGCAGGGACACAGTGCCCATGGGGTGGGGGTGTTGTGGGGCCGAGGGCCACCAGGGGATGGAGGAATGAAGGTTGGTAGATCCCAAGGTGGCTCCCAAGGTGGATCTCAGGACGGATCCTGGATAGAAACTAGGAACTGTGTCATACCCTGGAAGTGGACAGCGCTGAGCAGCACCAGGCGAGGCTCATCAGGCAGCTGGGACAGCAGCTGGGGCACAAGCCCATGTGTGGCCTTGCGCACCCACTCATTGATGCGTTGCAAGTCCAGGCTCTCGTTACCACTCAGCTCCCGTGGCCGGGCCTCATAGAAGCGCCATGACTCATTCAAGAAGCGGGGTCGGAGGTGCAGGTCTGCATCATAGCATGGATGATGTCACCCCCTTGCCCACCCCACTGTTCCTCCCTGCCAGTGTCTGTCTTACCTGGGTGGTGGAAGATCTCTGTGGCGGAGAGCAGCCCTGACACGTTGGCAAGCTGCCGCAAGGTGCCGTGCACGCAGGCCAGCCCTGGCCGGTACCCCAGGATGGCAGCTAGGCGCTGCTGGGTCTCACCACGGGCACCTGAGGGCAATAGTGACATTCAGTGGGGCCTGGCAGCCGGGACGGCCATGGGTGTGTGGGCTGCACCACAGGGAGCCCCTCACCCAGCAGGAGGTGTGACAGCCCCAGGGCCACGTTGAGGGGGGAGAAGAGCAGGTTGGTGTCAGGTTTGGCAGACTCTGCCATGTGCTGGTAGAAGCGTAGGGCGAAAGTGCCCAGTGCCTTGGCCACCTCCTCCTTCTGCTTCCTCGTTGGTGCTCTGCAGGTCTCGGCTGGCTCCTCGTCCCCAGGGCATGGTGGGGTGATTGTGCCTGGAGGGGTGCTGGGGGGACCCATGGTGGTCTCAGGCTCAGGTGTGGCCGTGCTCCCATTGGCAGCGATGCCAGGCTCCTCGGGTGCTGCCACAAATTCCTCAGGGCCCAGAGGCTGCAAGGCCTCCAACACAGCATCCAGGCTGGGCTCCCCTGTGGAGCTGGCGTTGGAGGTGGGCACAGGCTGGGTTAGTGTCCCTGTGTCCCCTGGTGGGCTTGTGGTAGGACGTGGGAACATCTGTGCTGGCTGCAGTCTGATTGGCTTCATCCTTCTGGAAGGAGTGGTCTCCGGCATGGACACCTGGGCATGGGGACACCGGTGAGGGTGGGCAGGGGGCACCTGGCTGCAGGGAGTCCATGTCTCCGTGCCATGCTTACCAGGGTGACAGTGGCCGTGACTGTGGCCACCAGGCACACCAGCAGCAGACAGAGCTTCATGGTGAGCAACCTGGTGGGCAAACGTTGGTCAAAGTATCATCTGGACACCCAGTGCCCCCCCTCCCCCGCTCCCAACACCCCTTGGCACCCAGCACCGCGTTCCCCATACCCACGAACCACACACCCTCAGCACCAGGTGCTCCCTGCACGACACCCCCACCCGCCCCGTGTGATGGAGGGGCAGCACCCCGGGCCCACCTGGTGCCCGTCAGGTCGCTTCCCAAGTGTCCGGCCGGCCGCAGGGGGGAACTGGCCGGACCTAAGCCTGCGTGGTTAAAGATTAAGGAGGGCGGGAGGCCATAGAGGCTTCCCGTAAATCAGCCGGAAGGTGCCTGGGGGCCAGGCTTGGCGGGGGCACCCGGCTGAAGCGCAGCTCCCGGCACCATACGGCCCAGCCCTGCGTCCCGCCCCGCGCTGGAGGACCTGCCCCCACCCATCCCCATGGCCCTCACCACGCAACCCCCATCCACCCACCCACTCTGCCCTCGGGGAGGGGCCGCAGCCTCTCGCCCCGCCCCTCCCAGAGAGGGCGGCCCCAGGGCGTCCCACCCAGCAGCGGCGGCACCGGACATCACTGGCCATGAGCAGGCGGCTCGCTATGGTGCGTGGGGCGCGGGGTCAGCGGGGGGGACACCCCACTATCGGCACCCAGCCTGGGGGGCCAGACTGGGGCAGCGGGGCCGTGCGCGTGTCGGGGTGCGGAGACCCGGTGACGGGGTGCGGGTACTCGGGGCGGGGAGCGCGGGTAGCGCCGTGCGGGGGGGAATGGATGCCAACAGCGGGGCGCGCAGCACCCCGGGTGCCTGTGCGGCGGTTCCGCTTTCGTTTCCCCGACGGGGACCGCACGGCGAGGCGGTGTGTCCCGGAGGGTGAGACCGCCCGTTTGCGGGCGTGGTCTCGCGGTTGACACAGCCCATTTTGGGGGGACCATGGGCTACCCCGCCCCAGGGCTGATCCTGGAGGCGTGTCCTCACTGAGTCCCCGTCCCCTGACCAGACCCCGCCCACAGGAGCTGGAGGAGGTGCGGCGCTGGGGCGGAGTCCGCGATCTGCAGTTGGTGGACCGTGACGTGCTGCGCTGGAGGGGACTGCTGCTGCCTGTGCGCATGAGGGGGCTGGGGCACGGGGGTATTGGGGTTTCATGGGGGAGGTCCTTAGGGGAAGGGTATGGGAGGGGCACAGGGAGGTCCCAGGGGTCGCGGGGGTGCAGGGAGGCCCTGGGAACATGGAGGGAGTCCTTGCTGGGGCAACCTTGGGGGGCTTCCTAGGAGGCACCATGCAGGGTGGGAGAGGGACGTCGTGGGACTCACCCTGGGAGGGCATGGGGCAGGTCAGCCAGGGGGGCTGCGCTCGTGTAGGGCAGCTGGAGGCTAAAGCACTCTCATTACCGCTGCAGAACAATCCCCCCTACAACGCGGGTGCCTTTCGCTTCGAGGTGGCTTTCTCCCCACATCACCCCTTTGCACCGCCCCGTGTCACGCTCCTCACCAGCATCCACCACCCCGGTGTGGGCCTTGACGGCACTGTGTGCCAGCCCCTCACTTCCCCTGAGAGCTGGGAGCCTGTCACCTGCGCCGTGCACGGTGGGTGCTGGGGGCTGGGGTGGGGACACGGCAAACGCCCTCGCTGATGCTCCCCGTGTCCCACAGTGCTGCAGGACCTGCTGCTGCTGCTCGACAACCCTGGCACCGAGCGGGTGCTGCGCCCCGAGCTGGCCCGTGAGCTGAGTGAGAGGCCCGAGGCCTTCTTGCACCAGGCAGAGGAGCACACCCGTCGCTACGCCGAGCCGCGCCCCAACACCCCCGGGCCCTGAGCCCCCACCTCAGTGCCCCCTGCCCTGTACATAAAGCTCCTACCTCACTCCTGTGATCCCTTGTCCCTGCGAGAGACGAGGCACCATGGCATGGCACTGCAAACCTTTACTCCTAGGGGGTGGGGGACAAAGTGGGGAATGGGGCTGGGGGGGCCTCAGTGCTTCTTGGTCTTCACTAGCCCCTTGGCCACCAAGCTGCGGTACAGCTCCTGCACGTAAGTGTAGATGCACTTGGCGTCCGGCACCGCCAGCCGCAGCATGTCCTCCACCTCCAGCAGCTGGGCACAGTCGACACGCTCCCTGCAGGACTGGCATCACCAGGGCTGCCCCACGGGTGGGCATGGGAATAGGGATGTGGACAGGAACACACTCACTCTGCGGTGGTGAAGGCCAGGGTGAAGTTATGCCGGCGGTCCTGGGGCTCCAGGCTACCATAGTCAAAGGCATCGGGGAAGAAGCTGTGGATGAGGGCGCAGAAGGCCAGGCCGCTGCTCCAGCTCCCCGAGAAGTTCTGGATGTCCACGTGCTGTGTGGGTGGGTAAGCAGGGAAGGGGGGGGGGTCAGGACGCTGCTGGCCCTCTGCCAGCCCCCAGTCCCCCAGTACTCACCTGGTAGCCACGTGTCCTGGCACGGCACCACTCCAGCAGCATGGCCTTCACTGAGCCCGTGGCCCCCGCACGCTTCAGGTGTGGGGCTGGGCCTGTGGCTGCCCTGTGGCCAGCCCAGTGTCCCCCATTAGTGCATATCCTCCAGGGGCTCACCACTGGGCAGTGCTATCCTCAGTGCCCTATGTCCCTCTCAATGTTCCCCCACTGCCTCATGCCCCTAGCTGTCCAATGTCCCATATCTCTCATTGTCCCTTGGCTTTCCCGTTCCCCTCAGTGCCCCATGCCCTCCAGCCACCCCATTGCTCCTCCACTGCCTCTCGTTGTCCCCTGGCCTCCCCACTGTCCTCATTGCACCCTGACCTCCCCAGGCCCCACTCACCCCCCAAACTTCTCCAGGATGGCACTGCGTCCATGTGCCCGGCTGCTTACTCGTGGCCGCCCCACAGCTGCCACCCTGGGGGGCACCCGTCTCCGTGGCCCCACTGCAGACACACCACTGGGAACAAAGGGGTGGTGGCTGTGAGCAGGGATAGGGTCACCACTGTGGATATCACCTATGAGAACAGGGTATGGGGATGCCAGCAGCGGGGCAGGGCAATGGGGCAGCCCTGGTGCTGGCTGCTCTTCTGTTCTCACCTCTCACTGCCAACTGAGCCCTCAGTGCTACCAGCTGCAGGGGAGAGCAGAGGAGTCAGTAGGACAAGAGGGGGCACCCAGCATAGAGCTACCCCCCTGGGGCAGCCATAGTGCCTGGGGGCACTGCAGGGGGTCCCAAATGGGGCAGCTGGGACTGGGAACAGAGGGACTCTACAGAGTGTATGGGGATCTGTAAGGGACCCTGGGAGAGGACCCACCTCATCCCCCATTCCTCATCCCAGTCCCCCTCCTGCCTCCCCTGCCCTGGAAGGGGATCCCTGTGCCCATCTCAAGGCCCTGCCCAGTGCAGCCCTTACCTGTGGGAGATGTGGGGGACACAGGAGACAAGGGAGATGTAGGAGACATGGGGAACGTGGGAGACGCAGGGGAGGTAGGGGAGAGTGGGGTGGTAGGACTGGCGGCCCCATCCGTGGGTGAGCAGGGGGGGAACTCAGGCCACAGCTCATCATCCTCGTCCTGCAGCCAGGTGGGCTCCTATGGGCACAGGCATGGTGGCTGCATGGCCGTACCACCATCTCACTGCTGCCATCCATCCTGCTGATGCCACTTTGCACCCCAGCCCAGCCACACCTGTCCCCTGTGCCACTCCCCAGTTCCAACTGTGCCACTCAACCTACAGCAGTGCCACCCCCACCCCACCAGTGCCACCCAGTACCCAGCCCCTGGCAGTGCCACCCCAGTCGTGCCTCCTCTCACCTGCTGGCCTTGGGTGCTGCCTGCTGCCACCGGCCTGGGCCCAGGCTTGGCCTCCTCCTGTGGCACCGCGCTGCCTCTGTCCTGCCCTTCAGCCTTGTGCTCGGCAGCTTGCCCTGCTGTGGGCTCCTTGCCAGCATCCCCTGCTGCCCCAGCCTCACTCCCAGCATGCTCTGCTGCCTTGGCCTCACTCCCAGCATCCTCTGCTGCCTTGGCCTCACTCCCAGCATCCTCTGCAGCCTCCTCCTTAGCCTCGCTTCCAGAATCCTTTGCAGCCTCCCCCTTAGCCTCGCTACCAGAATTCTTTGCAGCCTCCCCCTTAGCCTCGCTCCCAGCATCCTTTGCAGCCTCCCCCTTAGCCTTGCTCCCAGCATCCTTTGCAGCCTCCCCCTTAGCCTTGCTCCCAGCATCCTCTGCAGCCTCCCCCTCAGCGTCGCTCCCAGCATCCTCTGCAGCCTCCCCCTTAGCCTTGCTCCCAGAATTCTTTGCAGTCTCCCCCTTAGCCTCGCTCCCAGCATCCTTTGCAGCCTCTCCCTTAACCTCACTCCCAGCATCTCCCGCTATGTTGGCCTCACTCCCAGCATCCCCTGCTGCCTCCCCCTTAGCCTCACTCCCACAATTCTTCACTGCTTCTACCTTGCCCTCACTCCCCACATCCCCTGCAGCCTCC
>JACDJE010002434.1:1312628-1327693 GCA_016647715.1 Pavo muticus | reverse complement strand
TGTCACTCCCCCTCGCCGCGGGCTGACTCAGTTCGGAGCTGAAGTCACCGGCTCCTCGGCTTCGCTCCCCGCGCAGCCACCCCCCCACTCGCAGGGTCCCGCTGCCGGCTCCACCCCTCCCCCCACAGCGCCCCGCACCGTCCCCGCTTCCCCTTTGCCCCGCTGCGGCGACCCCACGGGGCACCCACCCGCGGGGCTCTGTGGCACCACGCGCCCTTTGCGCCGCACTGTGCGCCCCGAGGGCAGCGCACACCCTGCACCGCGCGCCCCGTTAACCCAGCAGTGCTCCGTGCGCTCTCGGGGCAGCGGCTGCGCCCCGAAGGCAGAGCCGCGGGTGCCGGGACCCCCGCCCCGCCCCGCCCCGCCGCGGGGGGGTCTCGGGGCCGTGCCCCCGGCCCGCCCCACGCCTACCTCGGGGCAGGTCCCGAGCCGTCGGGGGTCGCATGGCGGGACCGGGCCGGGCGCTCAGGCGCTGCCCGCTGCACGTCGGCTCATGGCCGGTGCCGGGGTGGGGGGGGGGAGGGTGCGCGCCCCTTACCCCCCGCTGCGCCGCCGGGAGGAGGAGCGGCAGCCGCCGCCCCGGGGCATGGCACGGGTGGGCTCGGCTCGGCTCTACCCGCGGCTCCCGGAGGGGCTGAGCCCTGCCCGGCGCCGCGCCTTATCCCGGGGCGGCCGCGCTCCGCCCCTCGCCGCCGGTCCCGCCGCTTAACCCTTCCTCGGCCGGGCCGGGCCGTCCCGCTCCGCGCGTGGGGGAACTCCACGGAGGAACGCGGCGCTCCTGCGGGATGTGCGGGGATGGGGGGTACCCACGGGGACGCCCCACAGCGCTTCCCCAGGGACCCACGGAGCGTCTCGGGGAGGACGCGAGACCTCCTGGCAGCTGCCACTGGGGACGCGAGAACTCGCGCGTGGGGCCGTGAGCCCGGGGGGGCGAGCCGAGGGGAAGCCCTCCCTGCATCTCTGGACCCTTGCGGGGGGTGCTGTGTCCCCGCGGGTGGCGGACACCTCGGCAGGGGCGTTCGTCCCCGTGGATGGGACAGAGGGACGGTTGTGAGTGGGACGCGAGGCGGACCCCTCGCCTCACGCCCACGCGGGACCGCGGTGCTGTCCGCGGCGCCGGAGCGAGCGCTGTCCGCGGTGCTGGGCGCGGGGCGGGGGGCGGTGGGTTCCCGCAGCGGGAGCGGCGGCGCGGGGAGCCCACGGAGCGCGGGTGGGGAGGGGCTCGCGTGGCCGTGCCAGGCTGCGGCGGCACAATCTGGCACCCGCCGTGTTTGCGGTGCCGTCTCCGGCGCGGCTCCCGGCGAGCGAAATATCACAAGCTGGAGAGACAGACGCTGGCGGGGAGCGGTGGGCGTTGCGGGCGGCACGGGGCTGACTCAGGGGCCGCCATCCGCTCGCTGTCCCCCGCGATGTCCCCCGGTCCCACTGTGCCATAGCTGTCCCTATTCTATGGGTCCTATGGGTCCGGGCAAAGTGACAGAGAGGTCAGGGCCTGCGGCGCTGGGCAAATCCAACGTTGGTCCTTTACTTGCATCCACCCACCCGTGGGTATGGCATGGGGGTGCGGGACAGACCCTTGTGCCCCTGGCAGGTCCTGGGAGGGACGATGGCACCAAGATGCGGGTGGAAAGAGATGGGAGATGAGATGGGACCGAGGGTGGTGGAGGATGGTGGAAGAGATGGATGGATGGATGGATGGATGGATGGATGGATGGATGGATGGATGGATGGAAAAAAGGAATGATGGATGGGGAGGTGGGGGTGAAGGCACGGGGTGGGTGAGGGCAGCAGGAACAGAGTGCAGGGCAGGTGATGAGCAGATGTTGAACAGGTGTAGGGTTGGGTGGGTGTGAAGCAGGATGGAAGGATGGATAGATGGATGGATGGATGGATGGATGGATGGATGGATGGATGGATGGATGAATGAATGGATGGAGTGGGACAGATGGGCGGGAGGCAGGCAGATGGATGGGTGGATGGCTGTGCAGCTGAGTGGCAGGTTGCGGGGCGGCCGGCGCCTGCCAGCAGGGATGAATGGACGGGTGAAGGGATGAATGGGGCCGTGGGGGTGGTGGGACCGGGGGAGGACGGACAGACGGATGGGAGGGAGGGCAGTGAAGGACACAGGGCTGGCGGGTCGGGCACGCGGCTAAGGATGGACCCCAAGTCAGGGGGTCGCAGCCCCGGTGACCCCACGGCTGCTCCGGGCCCGCCCCGCCCCCGCCTACGCCCCGGAGGCCGCGTCGGTTCTCTCCGCTCCGCCTCCCGCCTAGAAGGACGAGCGGGCACTGCCGAGGTGACGGTAAGCGTGCAGTCCTCGGAACGAGCCGGGCCGGGCTGGGCCGGGACACGGGGCTCAGCCTCATCCGGGATGGCTGCATCCCCGCCCCGCCGGGCCAAACAGGGGCGGAGCCGCGGCGGTGCCACTCCCGGCGGATGCAGGCGGGCGGCTCCGCGCCCAGCAGGGCCGAACCGGGCCGGGCCAGGAGAGCGGCGGCCGGGGATGCTCGCGAGGGCGGTGGGGCGTGCTGGGTAGCGGGTGCCCCGAGCCCGACCGGGACCCTGCGCGGCGTGGAGGGGCGGTCCCGAGGATGCAGGAAAACTGCGGGTCGCGGTGGGAGCAGTGGGGCTCGGTCCGGAGCGTGAGATGCTCGCGGCGATGTCGGGACTGCGTGGGGCCGAACCTGGGGGCTGCGTGTGCTCCCCCCACCACGTGCGTGCTTCACCATGTGCGCGTCCGCATGGCTGCGGGAAGTGCCCATCGCGGGGGCTGCCAGAGCCGCCTGCTGCGTCATGGGGCTGCGGCTTCGCCCAGCCCCAGGCACCCGCAGCCTTCCCCGGAAGCCGACGGGGCCGGGAGGGCTCCGGGTCCCCTCGATGAGACAGTAGGGCACCCGGCACCCTGCAGCCCAGCCACACAGCAGCTCCTAGAGAAGCCCCATCTCCTTCCTGGGGAGACCGGTGGCACACAGTGGCAGTGCCAGGCAGGTAGCTTTCCTCTTTGCCACAGCCCTCCTGTGCCACCCCAACTCGCGCCCCCAGCCCGCAACCTCTGCTGAGGCAGCTATATATAGTGCAGCTCTGCTGACCTCAGGCCTGAGCCATCGCCATCTGCCCAGGTTAATCTTTAGCCACCCGCCTGTCCCCCGGCTGGCTGTAATGAGGCCTCATTAGCAGTCATTACACTGGCCACAGGGCCACTGGTGGCCTGGTGACACGGTGATGCCGTGGTGCAGGTGTGGGTGGTGGTGAGTGCTGAGGCTTCAGGGTGGTGTGTGGGGATGTAGGGACATGACCTTGGCACCTGTGGCAGCCAGTTGCAGGTCCCTTGGGTGGCGCTGGTGGAATGTGCTGGGTTCCCCCCGAGTGTCCCAGTGCACCTAGGGCCTTCCCAGGGACGTGCCGGTGTCCCCAAGGAGTGTGTCAGCATGCCTGGCACCGTGTCAGGTTCCCTGGGGGTGTGTCATTGTCCCCAGGGGGTATGTGCCATTGTCCCCAAGGTGCGTGCCAGGGTGCCTTGTCAGATGCAGGTGTGCGTGCCAGGTCCCCAGGGTGTGTCATTGTCCCCAGGTGCTGTGCTCATGGCCCTAGTGGCAGTGCCAGCACCCCCAGGGCTGTGCCTCCATGCTGAGGCTTGTGCAGCATTCCCAGAAACGCACCAGCTCCGTGTGCCAGGCCCCCAGGGGACACACTCAGGGAGGCTGCAGGTCCCCAGGACTGAGTGTTGCGGGGAGATAAGGAGGTAGTGCTGGGGAGGGAGAACAGTTCTCTGCCTATCGGGTGCCAGCAGCCCTGGACCCCCCCAGTGATCCCAACAGAAGTGCACGGTGCAGCTCTGTGCCTCAGGCACCCCACACAGGGATCCAGACCAGGGTCCAAACTCTGCTGCTGCAGCATCACCAGGGTACAGGTGGGTGTCAGCAGGGGGGCTGCCCAGGGGACAAGGGAGCGGGGGCCAGGTTGGCCTTTGTCCAGGTGGTTGGTCACATGCAAAGCAAGGGACTGTGTGGAGAGGGTGGGCCGTGACTGCCCCACTTGTCCCCTGCAGGAACAGCAGAGCCCCGTGCCCGGCAGCATGGTGGGGGGCGCAGGGCGGGCCAAGAAGCTGGGCACTCTGCTCTCGGGGCTGCTGGAGTGCGGTGCTTTCTGCGGCATCATCTTTGGCTGGGCCTCCCTCGTCTACGTCCTCAAGAACCTGAGCTACTTTGAGCAGTGGTGCGAGTCCTCGGCCAACCTCAACCCCAACGGGACGCTGTATCCCGGTACGGCCCCAGTGTCACCATCCCCATCAGTGCTGAGTCCTTGTCCCTGGTGTCCTGGGGTGCCTTGTGTGCCTCCCATGTTCCCATCGTCTGGTGCTCTTTGGTGCCCCGAGTTCTTGCTGTCATCCCTGTAACCCCACTGTCCCAGTGCCCATTATCCCCACTGTCTGCTGGCTCCCCGCTTTTCCTATCCCCAGTGCTGCCCGTTTTCCCCACTCCCCCCATGCCTGTGTCCCCCATGCTGGTGTCCCTGTCCCCACCGATGGCTGCCTTGCAGACTGCAGCGGGCAGGATGAGCAGTTCTCCCTGGTCTTCACCATCGGCTCCTTCATGAACAACTTCATGACCCTCCCCATGGGCTACGTCTTTGACCGCTTTGGCACTGCTGTTGCCCGCCTCATCGCCATGTGAGCGCTGTGGGGGGTGGCAGGGGTACACGTGGGTGTTGGGGATGGAGGGCCCATTAGCTGGGTGCTGGCGCAGGGCTAGGGGAGCGTTATCGGGAGCGGGGTGGTTATCGGGGCTCCCAGGCAGGGTGGGACTGGTGGAGCCCTGCTCACACGGGGGGGGGGCAGCAGTGTTTGTTTCCCAGTGCCACCAAATGTCCCCAGTGTCCTTCATTGCCTACAGCCCCCCAGATGCTCTTATTCCCCACTGATGTCCCCAGGGCACCCCTGTAACTGTAGGGCCAACCTCTTCCCCACAGTCCTCCACCCCAGAGGTGCCACATGAGGCCAGTGGTGGGATACTGGGGTGTTGGAGCACAGGGGTGGGGATCCTGTGCCCACCTTGTGAACATTGTCCCCCTGTTTCAGCTCCCTCTACACTGGTGGGACCCTGCTCGTTGCCTTCTCCACACCAGGTGAGACCCACGCAGATGTGGGGTCCCCCACCCCTCCCATGTCCCTTGAACCCACTGACACCTGTGTCCCCAGACCTAGCAGTGCTGCTCTTCCCGGCTATGTCAATGCTGTCAGTGGGTGGCATTCTCCTCATCCTCACCAACATGCAGGTGGGAGGCGTGTCTGAACCCTCACCCCACAGCTGGGGCACCCTGCCTGGCGTTGGGGACACTGACAGCATTATGGGGTGGTTCTGTGTGCCAGGTGGGAAACCTCTTTGGGAAGTATCGCTCCATCATCATCACCCTCTACAACGGGGCCTTTGACTCCTCGTCTGCCATCTTCCTCATTATCAAGGTGGGTATGGGGTGGGGAACACCACAGGCACCAGATTTGCCTGTTCACGGCACGGGCACTGGGTTGGGCTGGGGACAGATGGGGACACAGCTGGGGTCTGACATCTGTGGTGGCCCTGGGCAGTGACCAGTGGCCAGCACGGTATGGTGGCAACCTGCACGTGTCCCCAGGTGCTGCATGAGCATGGACTGTCCCTGCGGGCCATGTTTTTCTTCATGGCAGCCTGCAGCGCCTGGCACCTGCTGCGCACCATCTTCCTCATGCCCCGCATGCACATCCCCTACCCGCTGCCACCTGCCTACAACTATGGGTAAGGGAGGCCCTGCCTGCGCTCCCAGGGTGGCAAAACCCATCCCTTAGGAGGTGGTGGTGCCCATCCTGTGGGTGATGGTCATGGGGTCCATTCCACAGGTGGTGGTGGTGGCCATGGCGCCCATCCCATGGGTGGTGGTGGTGGTCATGGCACCCATCCCATGGGTGGTGGTGGTGGTCATTGCGCCTATCTCTTGGATGGTGGTGGTGGTCATGGTGCCCATCTCATGGGTGGTGGTGGTGGTCATGGTGCCCATCCCATGGGTGGAAGTGGTGGTCATGATGCCCATTGCTTGGGTAGTGGTCATGGTGCCCATCGCTTGGGTGGTGATGGTGGTGATGGTGCCCATCCCTTGGGTGGTGGTGGTCATGGTGCCCATTGCTTGGGTAGTGGTCATGGTGCCCATTGCTTGGGTGGTGATGGTGGTCATGGTGCCCATCCCTTGGGTGGTGGTGGTCACAGTGCCCATCCTGAGGGTGGAGGTGGTGGTGGGATGCTGTGGTGGGTAACAAGGCGAGCGGTGCTGCAGGCTGTCATGCCCGGGGCGCTCCCAGTCATACCGCACCTACGAGGAGAAGCGCCCGCCGGAGGATGATGGGCCAGAGGAAGTGCCCCTGGAGCCCAGTGCCCCAAAAGGTGGGGGAGAACAGGGGCTGGGGTGTACTGGCAAAGGAATGGCCTCGGGTGGGTGTGGCCATGCGTGGGATGGGTGCTGGGAAGTGGGTGTGGCCATGTGGGTGGTGGCAGAGTCATCTGGGGTGTTGGCCCATGGGCTGGGTGGGGGTACTTGGAACCACGAGACCCAGTGGATGGATGCGTCAACTGTGGCGGGGACATTTGGGGAATGGGCGTGGCCAAGTGTGGTGGGCGTGGGCAGCCCTGATGGATGCATTTGTTCTGTGCAGGCAATGCAGCTGTGGAGCCCTTCTGGCCCTGCGTGCTCTCATGGCTCTTCATGTGGCACGTGGTGTGGCTCTCGGTCATGCAGCTGCGCCACTACCTCTTCATTGGTACCCTCAACCCACTGCTCGACCACCTGGCCTTTGGCAATGAACACCTGGGTAGGGCATGGTGGCCGGAGGGCACAGTGAGCCAGGCAGGGGGCTGGGGATCAGCCCTCTGCACTGACCCTGTCTCTCCACAGTGAGCATCTACACCAATGCCTTCGCCTTCACCCAGCTCTGCGGGGTGCTCTGCGCTCCCTGGAATGGCCTCATCCTCGACCGCCATAAGCGGAACAAGGCCCACCGTGCCGAGGGTAACAGTCCCCGTCCCCCCATCCCTACTCTTGGTGCACTGGAGCTGCAAATGTCCCTGACCCCGCTCTGCCTGGGACGTGCTACCACCGTGCTCTGACCCTGCTACACCTGTAGTTGTGTCCCCGCAAAGCCCTGACCCCCACTGCGCCAATGGATATGTTCCTGCAATGCCCTGACCCCACCGTGCCCATGAACAGGTCCCTGCAGTGTCCTTATCCTACCATGTCCACAAAAGATTCCCCATGATGCCCCAACTCCACTGTGCCCATGGATGTGTCCTTAGCACTCCCTGTTCCCGCTCTACCTGGGGACTTGTCCCCACTGTGCCCTAACCTTCCCATGCCTCCAGGAGCCCAGGGGGCACTGGCTGACCTACGGGCATCCGTGCTGTCACTGGTGTTGACGGCGACACAGTGCGTGCTCTTCTCCATCTGTGCGGCCGTGCCTATGCTGCCTGTGCAGTTTGTCACATTCGTGCTCCAGGTGATCAGCCGCTCCTTCCTCTACGGGGGCAACGCCGCCTTTCTGGCCATCGCGTGAGTCCTGTGCACCCTGATGCTGGTGGTGGCAGGGGACAGAGTGGTGATGGCAGGGGAGGGAGCAGTGGGGACATTGGTGGATGATGGGGCAGCAATAGTGGGGTCAGGGTGGAGGAGGACAGGACAACGGTGGCAGGGGCTGGTGGTAAGGGAGGGGGTGGTGGCGTGAGGGTGGAGGTGGCATGGTGATGGGCACAGTGGTGACATGCAGGTTGTCCTGGCAGGTTTCCCCCACAGCACTTTGGGAAGCTCTACGGGCTGGCCATGGCCCTGTCAGCACTGGTGGCCCTGCTGCAGTATCCCTGCATTGCCCTGGTGCGTGGAGTGCTCCAGGGGGACCCTTTCTATGTGAGTACTCCCCACAGCCTATGGATACCCCACAGTCCAGGGGGGGTAGTTCCATGGTGGGGTGGTGGTCAGGGTCCATGGATAGATGGAGATCCCGGTGCCAGGTTGGATGGGGCTCCTCCCCCATGTGAGGTTGGAAACACCAGACAATGAGGAGATGGAGTCCATGGTCCATGGCAGGAGAGGGCTCATGCTATGGTGTGATGGAGGGCCTGATCTAAGTTCAGGTGGGGATGCTGCCCTATGAAGGGCAGGAGGTTCTGCCATGTGGTAGCTTGGGGGCACACTGTGCTGGGGTGTGATGCTAGTCTGTAGTAGCATGGGGTGTGGTTTGCTACCCCAGCATGGGCAGCCTTTAGGGGGTTGAGGAGCTGGCCCCTTGTCTGTTTGGGATCAGCCTCCGGTCCCATGCCCTCAATACCCATCACTCCATCACAGATGAACGTGGGGCTCATTGCCGTGGTGCTGCTGGCCTACGTCAGCCCTGTGGTGGTGGCCCGCGAATGCCGGCGGCGTGCCAAGGAGCTGGAGGCTGCCTCAAGCCCCCTGGAAGCTTCCACAAGTGCCGAGACCCCCGCCCAGACACCCCACTGAGCCCTGCACTACTATCCAGCTTTTTTCTACTGGACTTTGGGGGAGGGATGGGACTGTGCCGGGGGGGCACAGCGAGGGGTGGGTGTGCTTTGGGATGGAATAAATATTCCAATGCCTCTGCCCATGGTGCTGCTCCCACCTGGTGCCCCATACGCTTGGGACTTCTCCAGTATCTGCTGTGGGGTTGAGCCCCATTCTGCCTTCAATCTCCCCCCGGCCCTAAAACACATAGACATGTGGCCTCAAGGCAGTTCATGGGGCACTTTATTGGGACAGTGACATGGGCCACTGTGGGTTCCTGGGCGCTGGGGAGCCATGGCAGGGCCCCTGGGCACTCTCAGTACTGACAGATGAAGGGGCGCAGCTGGAAGCAGGCTCTACTTCTCCAGAGCCCATCTATGGACAGGACCCATTGTCAGGGACACAGGGAGACCCGCAAACCCCCAGTGCCCCACCCCATTGCCCCAGTATCCCAGTGCCCCATTCCCACATGTCCCGATGTCCCCTCTCAATGTGCCAATGCCCCATCCCATTGTCCCACTATCCCTGTCCCCTCTCCCAGCGCCCCATCTCAGTGTCCCATGTCTGTTGCCACACTCCCAGCACCTGTCCCCGCTCTTGGTGCCCCCACCCATTGCCCCCAGCACCAGGTGCCTGTGTCATGGTGCAGGGCTGTGCTTACCTCTGGGGTTGAGCACGGTGCAGGTTCTGGAAAATCGGCAGGGATGCCCTCTGGCCCAGTTTGCATAGTTCCAGGGGCTCAGGTCCTCCCAGTATGTCTTCCACGACCCACCCTGTGGCAGCGGAGCTCAGCATCCTGCACCCACCCCCAGCCAAACCCTAGATGCCAGCTGAGCCTTGTTACCTTGCAGCTGGTGATGGCCCCGATCCAGAGGCTGCAGTAGGTGTAGGTGACTGCCAGCTTCCTCAGCCGTTCATTAGTGGCTATGCTGTGCACCGAGGCCAGCTGTCCCTTGTATCTGGTCCGGCAGTAGTGCTGAGGGGCACAGGTTGATGCCTGGCACTGGCAGCGCCCATGGGAGCCTGGCATCCTGCTGACCTCCCCATCCCTCTCACCTGGGCACCCCTGTAGGTGCGCAATGCCTTCACCACCGTGAAGCACCTCCCGCTGCACTCCTCTGTGCCTGCAGGTACCTTCTCGGTGTGCCAGGGGGCTGAGGGTAGAGACAGGCTGGAGAGTGTCCTCTCTGACCCCCTGCCAGCCCCAGTGCCCTGAGACTGGGGACAGGGGTGTCTCTGACCTGTTCCCATTGTGTCCCTAGTGGTCCCCGACCTACTCACCGGAGCGGAGGGCAGAGGCCATGCCCAGCAGGGTCAGGACAAGGAGCAGGCCAGGCTGCATGGTGGGGAGCTGTGGGAACATGGCAGGGCTGGAGGACCTCTTGCCCCGGGGACCTGTGGTCCCTGGGATAATCTCAGGAGAACCCTTGGCCATCCCTTGTGACATTCTCATGGCACTTGGTCTCCCATACCACCCCGTGTCCTTCGTCTCCTCTGGCGTCTCCAGCACCAGCCCTACCCCTCACCCCCAGCCCTCAGCCCCATCACCCCCATGTCCCTGACCCCCGCCATCCCCGGTGCCACCCATTCCCCATGTCCCTGCTGCCACCCCCTGGCCCTCAGTCACTCCCATGTCCTTCATGCTCTGCAGCCTCCTGCCACCCCTTAGGCCACCCCTGGTTCTGTGCCACCCGTGTCACCATGCACCCCCCACCACATTCCCAGGGCATCACAGAGCTGCATGTACCAGATTCAGGGCTGTCTTACCCCTGTACCCAGACCCAACCCAGCAGCACAGGGCTGTGTCCCCCCTGCTGTCCCTGTTCCGGTCCCCGCTCCTCACCTTGGGGCTGGGAGCCTCTGCCTGCCTTGGCCCTTATAGGGGTGCTGGGGCCACATGTTCCCTGCAGCCTTGCACCACCCCAGCCCCAGCCCCAAGCCACCAACTGCCATAGAGTGGCCTGGAGGTACACAAGGGGGTCAGGGACAGTTAGGCCACTGGCCACAGTTTGCACAAGGCCACTTCCTCTCCTCATGTTCAAAGGGCCTTGCAGCGGCCAGTGGCAGCCATTAGCCCCAGATGCCATCACCCTTTAGGGTGGCCCTGTGCCCATTATTCAGCCACTTCATTCCCTACCACGATCCCTTTCCAATGCCGCCTGTTCCCTGCCACCCCGTCCCCAAGCACTGCCACCCTGCCCCACAACCCCACTACTCCCTGGGGCACAGGACCATCATGGGATGGCCAGGAAAGTGGTCGTGCCCTTTTAGAAGGGGCAGTGGTTTTCCCAACAGCCCAGGGTACCAATTTGCCATTGCAGCAAGGGCATGCTGCTGTCTCGTGCCCAAGTTAGCGGGCATGGAGGTGCTGCATTCCCTGGTACAGCAGTGTCTGGAGCATGTTAGGGGCATCTCCCTGTGGGCTCAGGGCATGGCAAGACACAGAAACAGAGGCACAGGGCTGCCCCAGTGGGTGATGGCATCTGGGGCCAATGGCAGCCATGGGCTGCCGTGGACTTCATGACTGCAGAGGAAGGAAGTGACCTTGGATAAGCGGCCAAACCGTCCCTGGTCCCCCCACCCCCTCAGGTCACCCCATGGCAGTTAGTGGCTTGGGGCCACGGTGGAGCTGGGGCAGTGCACAGCGATAAGGGACATGTGGTTGCAGCATGTGTTCGGGGGGAAAGGGAAGATGCTGGGGGCTGCAGTGGGATCTTGTGGTGGTAGGGACTGCTTCCCCCATCCCAGGTCACCTCGTGGCTCCTGCTTCCCTCGGAGCCCCCACCCATTAACCCCATACACAGAGGGCACAGGCGTGGGGCTGCACACCAAGGCTTTATTGAGGTGAGGGGTCTCCACAGCCCCTCAGCTGGTTCTGAGGTGAACCTGAAGGTACCGCTCCTCTCTGCCACCCCTGTGCTGCCCCTATGGCTACCAGCTCCCTGTGTCACCCTATGTCCCTCACGTCCCTGCATCCCCAGGATCACTCCTGACCCTCACCCCCAGCCCTTGACCCCTCTGTCACCCCTAGGCCCCTGGTGCCCATCCCCACTGCCACCCATTCCTGGTGTCCCCACAGCCACCCCCTGGTCCTCACCCACCCCCATGCCAACCTCAGCAGCTTGGGGCTGTCCCCATCCCCGCTCCTCACCTTGGGGCTGGGGGCTTTACATGCTGTGGCCTTATAGAGGCACGGGAACATGTTACACTCACACCCCTTACACCCCCCTTGCCCTGTCCCTTTGACAGTGTGGGTAAGGAGTGGGGCTGGGGGGCTCTGGAGAGGAGAGATCATGGGGCCAAATGCAGACAGGGACTGCCCCATGGCACCCAGAGCTAGAGGCCCAGGGAGAAGGTGCCCGAGTCAGTGGACTGCTTCTCCCGGCTCTGGTCCCCCAGGGCTCCTGGGGCACAGCCTGTGGGGCTGGTGGGGGCTGGGGGCACGCTGGCCTCTGGCACCTGTGGGACAGGGGATGGGCATAGGGTCACTCCCTATCCCACAACAATGGCACCAAGGGTGCTTAGGGGCTCTGGGATTGCCCCTTCTTGGGGTACCCAGCAGCCAACTGACCTCCTCAAACTTGCGGGCCTTGTAGTGCTCGGCACCCTTCAGGAAGTTGAGCAGGATGATATCGCATAGCACCGTGCCCTAGGGGGCAGCAGTAATGGGGAAGGGGCTGCGGGGTGCCCCCTGACACCCCACAGACCTCCAGGAATTAGGCTGCCATCACCTTTCCCGTCACCCTGCCTTGTGGCAGTGGGATTTCCCTCCATTCATCCTCCTTCCCACCATTTTTGGGCATCGCCATGGCCCTCAGCCCTATGGCTGTGGGTTACATGCTTGCCCCAGGGCTGAGGACTGCCTCAACTCACCACGCCGATGGAGGTGAAGGCAGCCACTGTGTTGATGAGGGTGGGCACAATGCCAAATTTCCAGCCTGCGGGAAGGCAGAGGGCTGAGTCGGCATGGCCTCCGCCTATGGCATCCATAGGTTCCTGGGATGCTGTGCCTGTACGTACGTTGCCATACACCAACACATCAAAGCGGATGCCGAAGGCCTTGGTGAGGGTGCGCAGCTCAGTGCCATTGTGCCCACGGTAGTACCGTGCGTGCCTGCATGGGACATGGCCACCTGGCACCCCATGCTCTGCAAGCTGTCCCCACGGCAGGCAGCGACACATGGCCCTACCTGAAGTTGTAGCCAGGGGAGCCGGGGCTGTGCTGGGTGACGCTGTCCAGGCGGGTGAAGGAGTAGCGAGGCAGGCACAGCTCCCAGGAGCGGTCCAGGTCGCACACCCAGCCAATCTTGATGCCCAGCACCCCGCCGTCCATGAGGGCAATGCGCTCCGTGCCACATGGCCCCATGTCCCCCCATGTATGTCCCATGTCCCCATGTCCTCTCAATACCATTTTCCCATGTCCTACATCCCTGCATCCGCATGTCCCACACTGCCATGTCCCCACATCACAAGCTCCTGTGTTCCCACACCTCAGTGTCCCCATGTCCCCACATGTCCAATTCCCACACCCTATGTCCTCATGTCCCCCATTCCCACGTTCATGTACACCACATCCCAGGTCTCCCTGGCCCTAAATCTCCAGTCACTACATCTCCTACCCTGTTGTCCCCACATCCTCCATCCCCGTGTCCTGCATCCCCTTGTTCTCATGCCCCGCATCCCACATCCTTTGTGTCCCCTGCTCACGGTGGCAGCCAGTGAGGCGAAGTCCTGCCCGGCGAAGTGTGCCACGTCGCCCAGCCGCAGGATGGGGCACAGCGGCTGCCGCTCGGGATGGAAGCGGCAGCGCTGCAGCTCTCCTGCGCTGACCTGGGGGGGCAGGTTGGCCCTGGGGGGGGTGGCACACGGCTGTGAACCTCCAGCAGTGAGAAACCCATCCTGTGTCCCCGCAGTGCCACTCACTTCTCGAAGCCAAACAGCGGGAAGCGGACGCTGTTCTTGATGAAGAGGGTGAAGTTTTCAGCCTCCAGCATCACGGGGCTGTGGGGAGAGAGGTAGTGGTCCTGAATGGGGCAGGGGGCACAATGTTTGTCCCCCCTCCTGCTGCTGCACACTCACACATCGACAGTGTCCACCTCGGGTGGGCACCAGCCCCGGATCTCACAGGTGCGCAGGGTCACGTTGTAGGGGACACAGCGTCCTGTCAGCACCCCTGTGGCCATAATGTGGATGGGCTCAAACCCCATGGTTTTTGGGACCCCCCCCCTCCAAAACTCACCACTGCCTGTGGTGCGGCCCTTCCCCTGACAGTCACGGTTGGACGCGCACCGGTATGCGGCTTCACTCTGTGGAGAGGAGGGGGGTCTGTGGGTCGGGGCACACCAGTGCCCCCCATGCCACCCCCTGTGTCCCCATACCTCTGGGCAGACGCCCTGCTCCTGATTCTCCGTCAGGATCTGCTTGGTGACCACCACGAACACCGAGGTGCCCTGCGGTGATGGGGACATTGTGTCACCACCGCCTCCCCCCCCCCCAGCCCTGTGCCACTTGGGGATTATTGGGGTTTTTTGAGATGAGGCTAGGAGGGCTTGGGGGGGTTCCCCGCTGTCTCCTGCCTGTGGGGGGGTGACGTAGTCAGCTGTGTCCAGGACGCGGTTGCCATACTTCCCGATGCCCTTCACTTTGGTCACCACCGAGGATTCGATGACAGTGTCCCGTACCTGGTAGGCCTTCTCGTGCAGGAACACCCAGCTGGGGGTGGAGGGGTCAGCTGTGGGGACAGCCGGCCGGCTCCCTGCCACCTGCAGCCGGTCCTGCTGCCACCAGTCCTCCGACAGCCACTTGTCACCCACCTGTGTCACCCCCTGGAGTTCAATATGCTCCTCAGCACCCACCCCTACCTCTCCTCTCCATCATCCATGCCAACAGCCACCCTCCCATCACCTGCCCCTTGTGTCACCCGGTGTCCCCATCACAGACATGCCACCAGCCACTTGCTGTCACCTGTCCCCCTCTGCCCGTAGCTGTCATCACTTCTCACAGCCCGGTTCCCACCCCCACACCAGCAGGCAGCTGCCATTCCCCTGACACCCTCCTGACTCCATGTCATGCACCCACCCAATGTCCCCTCTTGGTGTCACCCTCCCGGTCCCCAGCTTGTCATCAGGGATACGATGTACACGGGGAGCAGGGTCTGCCGAGGGGTGGGGGACAACAGCAGAGGAGTGGGGTCCCGTTGGGAGGTCTCTCACCCGATGAAGTAGGAGAGGATGAGGAGCTGCACGACCCGGTTGACGACGCCCACCACCCAGCTCTTCACCACCACCGACTTGGTGGTCTCGTAGGAGAAGAAATCGGCCAGGCAGCGGGGCTGGGGGCGCGGGGGGGGCATGGGCAGCCGGGCGGGGGCACGAGCAGGGGCTCTGCAAGGGTACAGGCTGGGATACAGGCGATGGGAAGGGATTGAGGCAGGGAGCAGGGCAGGGATACAGGCAGTGGGCAGGGACGCGGGCAGATAGATGCAGGGATGCGGGGATGTGGGTAGGGATGCGGGCGGGGTGGTGCAGCAG